>VFXL01000261.1:0-60001 GCA_009761765.1 Phenacoccus solenopsis | reverse complement strand
TAGAAATCAGTGTAACCAACATGTTATATCTATTTGGTTGTTCATTATAAGGGAATTAGGCGTTTTGCCTGTATGAATTCCAATCGGACGCACGATATATTAGAGATCTTTGAGCTGAACATTGGAATTCATCCAATCGCAAGAAATTATTATGTACTCATGCTTTTTGAGTTTAATATTTCATTTAGGTAATAATAGTATTTGAAACACATTATGTTATAGGACGGTTTCTTGGCTTGCGGTGACAGCACTTGCATCGAGCGTGGATTCTTCTGCAATGGTGATAAAGAATGCCCCGACGGTTCTGATGAAAATGTTTGCGGTGAGTGCGTTACCTACTTTGAATTAATACGTATTTTGTTCGGCTTGAAAACTATTTATGCATATTTAAATATAATAACTATCAAGTTTTTTGAATGAAATGTCATGAAAAAAAATACAGGAAGATCAAAAGGAACGATTAAATTCTATACGTTCAACTTATAACTTTCCGGTGATAGGAAATAAACGAAGGAAATCACTGAATTATAGTTTTCCTCATAGGAAATAAATAAGCGTGCGTGAATGTAACTTAGATGCAAAAATTATAAATCTCGGATTTTACGACACAAGTACATATTAGTTAAAAAATGATAGTTATAACATACTTTCACTATCTTTATGGATGATGTGTGCTACATTGAGTTAGGTATTCTTAACCAGGTAAAGTCATAATGCATTGTTACCGTCTAGTCTAAGCAGCGTTAAATAAGACGTAAGAAGCGGTCACCGCGGTGCTACAGGCATTACATGATGAAACTGCTCCTATCGATGTTTCAAACTCGCCTTCAAATTACACCTCTTGGGTATCAACATGCTCTATTCAATTACCAGCAACCCCGAATTGTTTATCGGAAACTCGTTCTATTCTTATAGCTGGAAATTAGATACGATATCTTCTTATTGTTCTATAGAGATTCGCGTCACAATCGTAGTTTTGAGAACAGATTACGCTCGTAACCATTACGAATTATGAAAATCTATGATTTTGTGTAATGATAGCTTATTAAAAGACTGACATACTCCGGTTGATACTCCGTTTATAATCTTCCGGTTATTTCATCTTTTTTTTCATTCATTGAAACTCGTATGTTCCTTTGATTGCGTAATGCAAAATTGTACAGTTTTATGTGCAACCATACAGAGCGGTTTCTCGATGAAGGTAGACCATTCTTACGTTGATATTGAAGAAACCTTTGCAGTAGTTTTCTAAGAAATGAGCCTGGGACTATTTTGATGTTTTAAACGAGAAATTTTAAAGTGAGGTTTTAATTATTTGTTTTGAAAAAAATTCTCATTAACAAAGCGATCTTCATTAGCGATTAAGAAAGTCGTAATTTATCGTTTTTTAAAAACTACATGATTGTGTGATTAAATCCTCATTCGTAAGTTAAATGGATTTTACCTAATTCCTTTTATTCAAAATTTTCAAAGAATCGACAATCAAAATAAGAAATTTCCAGAAATTAAAAATGAATGTAGTTTATGAAGATGATGTTGAGATACGTGAGATGACCTACTTATATGTGTTGAAGATAATTATGCCTAGAAGTATGCTGAAGATGATGGTAAATGATAAGTAGAATAAGTACCTATTACCGTATTTCGTGAGCGAGACTGATGAAAAGGAGGAGCAAAGAAGCCAGTTGCCACAGGCCCCTTATTCTCCATGAAACAGAGATGATAAGTTTATGCTTTCCAAAAAATCATTAAATGTTCGTAAACGAAAAATGAATAAAATTTGAAAAGATCCAAAACTGTAAGAAAAATGTTCATTAATCTTAAAACAAAATCGAAAAAAAGTCCAAAAATAAGAAATGTCTTACTTACAAAAAAAAAAAAAGAAAAGAAGAAGAAGAAATGGGAAAAAATGAATAAATATTCTAGAGTGAATTAAATTTGAAAAAAAAATAAAGAAAATGAGTACTCAATTTCTTACGTAAAAAAAAATTTGAAATAAATAAACAAAAAAAAACCATTAAAAATTCTTAAAAAATAAAAAAATGTTTATAATTTAAAATATTTTTGTATGAGTTTAAAAAAAAATTAAAAAATATAACTTTTCAATTTTTATTATTATTTTTTTAATAATGAAATATAGAGTACTGTTGGAACATATTTGATGCATTTACTTTATATGCATACATGGACTGTTACTTTCAATCAAAAATATGAACTAAATTTGAAACATGGAAATATGCACAATTACACCTACGCTTGCGCAGATCGAATACTCGCATTTGATTGGTTGTTTAGAATTATCCAGCCAATCAAAATATTAAAGTATACAATGTTGTCCGCTTATACTTTATCTTTAAAATTCATGTTTCAAAGCTTACAATAAGGATTAACAGTCCATTTAAGTATATAAGGTCAATCATTAGGTCTCAAAAATCATTCCTCCCTATGTTCAATTAAAGTTTTTATTAGTTATGTATGCTCGTGAGCCTTTTTGCACGTACATATATTATTATGTTTTATTAATAGACTGTGAAACGAAAGAGATGTTCAGATTTTAACCTTGGCAATTTCTGTGTTTCCTCGACGTTAAGAAATACAATAAATAAGTATTTCCAAAAAAAAATCAACCTAATTAAATCATATCAATTATTGATCTGGTATAGTCTTCCTGCACGACACAATAATGTATTCGTTGATCTTGCGAATGGAAAAAATTGATGAAAAAAATTTACATAATTTTACGCAAGACGAATGAGTTAGTTGTGAGGACAATTCACTGGTTTATATGTGCAATTATTTTCTGCAAGGATGAGCAACAGACCGTCTACGTTATATAACATTGGGCGCGGCCGTTGGTTATTCGCCTCATTACTCATCCTATTGTACTGAACGAAGCAACGTACCAAATATCAAAATCTTTAGATAGATATTATGTAATTAAGTGTAAATAACTCCGATATCGTGTTACGATATTACCGTTACGCCCAGTCTATTTCTGTATTCGTACAAAACTAGAATCATTGTAAGAAGTAATGAATATTGCGAAAGGTGCATACGAATGTCGCCTACGTTGAATTCGTTAAACGCGTATGCGATTCTGACTATAGGTGGTAAGGTACCTAGGTAGGTACCCAATGGAAACGATTAAATGCTCGTATTTTTCCATGCATAGAAAAATTTATCATTCGTTTTGCTCATCATCGACAAAGTTTAGGACATCCTCTGCCCTAAAGTGGTCAAATTATAAATCCATACACTTTTGTGTTGGTGGAATCTCGAATCACTGTAATAAATATTCGTTCCTCACGGCAACGGTGTTAGGAATTCAAACGGTATCTCATGCATTAAAAATTAATGATTATTAAAATGGCGGTTATTGACCTTCAAAATTTATTATTCTATTTAAGTCGTTCCATACGATGATCCGTATTAAGTATAAATCAATGAACACGTTTTTACCAACACCTTATGAGTTATATAGTTTACGAGAAAGCTTTCTAGAAATTCAGTGTGTATTGAATGGAAACTTGGAATAGGTCTGTGGATCAATTTATAAGATTTTACTTATTATTTAGTCGATTGAAAAAATTAATTAGCTCGATGATGTTAGATAATCGATTTTAAAACACTTATGAACTTTTTTAATTTTCATCGAATATAAATGAATATAGTTTGCGCTCACTTAATTTTCAAGTGGATGGATTTTAATTGGTTGGAAATTAGCCAAGTAAAACCACATTCTTTCAGACTGCAGCGATTACCATTACAAGTATTCACACGTAGTATGGTCCCACAACGCCGTGTAATGTGTGGATTTATTAAACCATTTGAAATAGAAATTGATAACGAAAGTAGTTCTTAACTTGAAGAGTAATATATGCTGAATTTTTTTTTAATGATTGAAAACTTGAAACAAGTGATTTGAAAAAAATTAAATAAAAAATTAATTTACGCATAAATATTAGTTACGTAAGTGCTGATATGTAACAAAAATCAATCATAATGTAATCACATTTGACTTTTATTTGAGTCCTTCCTTGTAGTATAAATTAATCTTGAAATTTTTTGTAAAAAAATCTAGATTATAAAATTCATAGAAATCGATATCAACCAGAATGAGAATAGAGTGAAATGAAAATTTTTCTTATTTATTTTTGAACAAGGCCTGAATAAAAAATTGAGTTTTTTAGATTTGAGGACATAACCAAAACTTCTTATCTAAATCCAACATATCGATGCGCCTCTAGCCATATTAGCTGTACATGACGCGTAAATACATAAAAAAAAAGAAAAAAGATTGTAAAATGTTCAAAAATTTAAAAAATCACCCAGAAAGAAAAACGAAGTATGAAAAGTTCTCCAAAGAAAATTACAAATTAGTTTGAAATTTAAACAAATCCAAAGAAAGTGCTCAAGAATGAATAAAAATACTGAAATGAAAAAAATTCACAACTTGAAAACATTCAACAGAAAAAAAATTAAAAACTTTTTAAAGTCAAAAATATAATAAATATTAGCGTTACCGTCTCCTCAACCTCCTACCAAAATTTGGTACACTGTAATAGCTTACTTTTTTGCTAAGCATTTAATTAAGAAACTCTCAAAAGAAGCTTACAATTGGTCTAAAACCCCAAAACAATTTTTAATCCTGCATTTTCCGAGAATAAATAAAATGAAAAAATAGATATATTCTAAAGTTGAAAAAAAAAATTAAAAAAATGCCCAAAAATAAAAATAAGAAATAAACAATTATCATAAAATAAAAATTATTATGAAATGAAAAATTACAAAAAAATAAAAAATATTCAAAAAAAGAAATAAAGCTCCAAAAATGAAAAACTATCGTAAAGTACAAAAATTACTGGAAAAAAAATTTAAAAAAATAAATCTCTAAAAATAAAAAAAAATCTTCCAAAAAACCATCAAAATGAAAAAATGTTAATAAATTTGACTTCTTTCACCTTCCTTAATATTAATAATTTTAAATATAATATTAAATAATAATATTAATACAAATTGAACTCTTTATCCACCTTTAATTAATCAAAATTTCAAGTTTTCAACTTTTTTTCAAATTTTCGTCAAGAATTTTGACAAAAATTACATTTGTCCTTGGCCCACTTACAGTTCTCAGCAACTTGAATCCTATTCCGATTACTTAATTCTAGGCTCAAAATTCAACTGCAATGTAATTTAATGTTACAGATAACGACAACGATCCAAACAGAGCCCCACCATGTGACCCTGCTGTTTGCGTTCTCCCTGACTGCTTTTGTTCCGAAGACGGTACAGCTACTCCTAATGATTTACCACCAAAAGATGTACCTCAGATGATCACCGTTACTTTTGACGATGCCATCAATAACAACAATATCGAGCTGTACAAAGAGATATTCAACGGAAAGAGGAAAAATCCGAATGGTTGTGACATCAAAGCCACTTTCTTCGTTTCACATAAGTACACCAATTACTCAGCTGTACAAGAAATGCACAGAAAGGGACATGAAATTGCTGTACATTCGATAACGTAAGTGAATGAATTTATTATCTACTAAAAAATAACGATTATTTGAAAATGTTGGGAAACCAGTTTAAAGCTTCATTCACTTCAACATATGATCTGAGAAGGGAAAACCTACTCATCAACTTATTAAAGTTAAGAAGGGAGGTGTATGATAAGTGGAATCTTTTATTTCCTTCGATTTGTCTTAAAAGATGTGGAACCAAATAAAAATTACGCATTACACAAGTTTGGTAGCACTTGAAACTTGAAAGACTACAAGTGTAGATGCCGTGCGAATAAAATTATTCACCTCACAATGCACGACCTTTCCAGTAGTAATTGAACAACAAAGATCAGTAATTCTCATACAACATGTAGTTAGTAGTTATCCATATACATACGCAATCTATTACCCGTTACCGTAAATTACAAATAAATTTTTCAATCGAATAAAAATTCATAACAAAGATTTCTTCGTTGAAAGCTTACATGAACGATCAAAATTATCAATTGATTTATGATTCCATTAATCGATGCAATATCCATTTATTTCATCCAGATTTTTTTCAAATGTATAGTTATTTGCCCCGTAACTGTTACCGTAACAGTTTTATCTAATTTGAAAAATATCTCGATTGCATACATTCTTGTTTCGCATTGAAAATGGATAATTTTTCGTAATAAAACAGGTACCCACTACCTACTCAGCGGCTTCGAAATGATTATCTATACTAGTTTCAAAAACAAGATGTAGATCGCAAATTAGCGTTTTAAAGTGACCAAATTCGATTGCAAAATTTTTTATATGTTAAAAAATGCAAAAAATATTCAGTTAAATACTCGTGAATTCCAGTTTTTTTTTTCAATCAAGAATACTAAATTTTTCTTATTTTAAAATTAGGTACATTCCGTTAACTGAATTTTTTAACCAGTTTTCGAGTACCGTACTTCTTTTTTTTCTGAAAGGAAGATAAACCGTAATGCGACCTTGTAAAAATGGTATACTACCAAAAAAATAGGTAAATGTGTTTATAACCTCAAACTGGTTATGAAATAGGCAATAGAAAAGTATAAATTATTCATATGATTTCTTTTTAATCATTGAAACAATTAAAAGTAGTTTCCACATTGGAGATAGATAAGTTGCGGTGTTGCATTTTTATCGGATCACGAGTAGGTATATTTGCAATAAATAACGTTCTCATCGTTTGAGCAATTAAAGTTATCGAGCTAATGAATTTCAAATTCTCTATCTATTCATCTCCAATGTCCTACTAATTGATAAATATATTAATCCTAAATGAAACCGGCTTTTTTTCAAATGACGTAAACTTTATACGGTGGGATTTGAAATAACTCCTTAATCGAGATAATTTCATATTCTTCAACCCTCGAAATATTCCCTTTACAGGCACAACGACGATGAGCAATTCTGGAGCAACGCAACGGTCGATGATTGGGCGAAGGAAATGGCCGGTATGAGGATAATTGTGGAAAAATATGCCAACTTGACCGATAACTCGGTGGTAGGTGTGAGAGCTCCTTACCTCAGAGTCGGTGGTAACAATCAATTCACTATGATGGAAGAACAATCGTTCTTGTACGACTCAACCATCACAGCACCTTTATCCAATCCACCTTTATGGCCATACACGATGTACTTCAGAATGCCACACAGATGTCACGGTAACCTACAGCATTGTCCTACCAGAAGTCACGCCGTTTGGGAGATGGTTTTGAACGAGCTGGACCGCAGAGAAGATCCTAATTTCGACGAATATCTACCTGGTTGCGCTATGGTAGATTCTTGCTCTAATATTTTGACCGGCGATCAATTTTATAACTTTTTAAATCACAATTTCGATCGTCACTACGATCAAAATCGCGCCCCTCTTGGACTCTACTTCCACGCAGCTTGGTTGAAAAATAACCCAGAATTTTTAGACGCATTTTTATTCTGGATGGACGAAGTTTTGGCTAATCACAACGACGTTTATTTTGTAACGATGACGCAAGTTATCCAGTGGATACAAAACCCGAGAACCGTCAGCGAAACAAAGAATTTCGACGCGTGGAAAGAAAAATGCGTTGTCGAAGGTAATCCTGCTTGCTGGGTACCGCACTCTTGCAAACTGACCAGTAAAGAAGTTCCAGGGGAGACCATTAACCTCCAGACTTGCGTCAGATGTCCCAACAACTATCCATGGATTAATGATCCAACTGGAGACGGTTTCTTCTAAGTATAAATAAGTCGATCTCGTAAAACGTATTAAGCAAGGCGCTTTTACACCGAGTAATCTTAGGTGGAACGCGGTGGCTCGATTTTTGTCTTCCAATTGCGTTAATTTCACGTATCAAAATTTCCATGGCCGCAATATTGAAAATATTTTTGCTCGGAGTTTCTTCCCTTTTAAGCGCCTTCTTTTTTATATGGCTGTTAAACGACAATATTTCGAATATTTTCATTGTATTATTTTTTTTGCTAAAATTTTTTTACAAGTGTGCTCTTCAAGTGGGAGATAATTTTCAAAAAAAATTCATACGTTCTATGGTATTTTTATTTTGTTGTTTCTAGTGTTAGGATTTAGGTCATGTTTTATTATTTGTTCCTCAAAAAATAATTTTCGTTTATTTTTTACATATTTGTTAATTTTTTCGCACACAGTAATTGACATATATCTTCACTCATGCATAGAATGAGATCTATTGAGAGCGATTAAATTTTACCTACTTTCTTTCAAAATTCCTTGAAACTTCTCCCTTCATTACCCATTTAAAGATATAAATTAACGATGTATTTATTTATTATTCGATGGTGTTTTTTTTATCGTGTACATCAAGGCAAAATTTAATATTATTAAATTAAATGTAAAAATTATTTAAACGTAGTACTTATCGTTTTTATAGTTTCTGTGCTAAGTGCGTTGTAATATTTTTAATTATTAATTTCTGAATATTATTTTCGTAGACTGAAATGAAGAATTTCTATAATTATGTAATTATATGAGGAAATGTATTTTCGACCATTTTTACAAAATTTAGCCTATTGTAATATTTTTTTTTTTTTTAATTTTACATTCTGTGAGATTATGTGACCATATTATAGTGTACGTATGCGAATATTTCAGATGTAAATAAATTATCGTTGAAATTGTATTTAAAAATAAATTTTTTTATTTAAAACGATATCTTTATTTATTTTTACATTTTTAGTTGAAAATTAAAATGGTTTGGAGAATTACTGATAAATGATAACGAAGGTAAGTACTAAGTAGGTGAGTATTATAGGTATCGCCTTTAAAAACAATTTATGCTGATCTAAAGATCAGGGCTGCCAACTCAGTAAATCTTCGTACTAAAGTCAATTTATTTCGAATTAAAATTCGATTCACCAGCAAGATCGCACAAAGGAAATTTAAGCGCAAGCAAGTGTCAGTATCAGTGATAAAAAAATATTATTTATATATATTTTTTTAAGCTGAATTTTTAACAACAAAAAAATAATATTAATTCATCTAATGTTGGAAATAATCATTTTTTTTTAAATAAAAGAAGTCATGGACTATAGTTTTCTTGCATTTTTTACGATGAACTTATTTTTAAACATTTTATTGAATAATTTTTTAAATAATTTTTAATGTTTTATTAATTCTAATAAATTTTAATTAAATTTCAATTTTAATTAGGTATTTTAAATTCATATTTTTATTAAAATTGTTAATTTTTTTTAAATTTATTTAAATTTTAATTATTTCTCATTAAAAACATTTTCAAAAATCTACAGATTCCATTCTATTTCTTTTGAAAAGATATGAGTTTGCTTTCAATAAACACCGCAATACACGTGATGCTTCTTTCATTGTACTTCGTCTGTCCTCTCTGTACAGTACCGCGCTGCATCTGTTGTATATCTACACAGCGCTTTCGGTGACTGACTTGTGAAATAGCAACTATGCGATCATAATACCGTGCTCCCAATTGATTTGCGTTCGAGCACCGCAAAAATTATTTTTCTAGAAGTTTGTTATAGTAACGTAATTAGAGGCTTTTAATTGAAATTTTAAAATCAGAAATCATCTAAAAAAAATATTTTTCATAAATTTAATGACTAATACTCGTAAATTTATTTCAACAAGATTAAAATCTCTTTCTATTCGAAAGAATAAATTTGAAATTATAAATTCTTCTCTTTTAGAAGTGTATTTAGAGACTTTTTCTCAAGAACTACGGAAAACTTTGAAATTTTTATAAGAATGTTTTTTAAAAAACAGGTTCTTCTCTTTGATAAAAAATTTAATAACAACTTTGAAATCCTGCGTATTCTTTTAGAAAAACGAAAATAAAAATATGTTTCATGTACATTTCTTGTCTTCTTTCACACAGTTTGTTCCTCAAAGGTATAAAGTTGAAAAATACAAGTTCGGATTCATCTTTAGTTTCAAACAAAATGTGAATAAAGATTCAGATTCAGATTTAAAAAATTTCAGACTAACTTGGCTCCAAAATTTTTGACTTGATTTGGCTTGAAATTTCATACAGATGAATTTTCACTTTATTTACTCTCTACATAGGTACAGTTTGCATCACGCTCTCCAATTTTAGTTCGTTAGTTGTAATGAAACCACTTCAACATGAAATCTAAAATGGTTTAAGTTTTTTTCTTAACGTTTTCCTTTACCTCATGAAACGAACAAAGCCGATTCGCAGACCGAAAAAATACGAATATTTTGGCTTCAGATTCGGATTAGCTTCTTACAGAGAATTTAGCTTCAGCTTCAGTTTCGAGCAAAACTCAAGTCAATTCAGCCTCAAGATTCGAATTTCAATCTTTTTGTTTCTATCACATGATGCTGAAATGGGAAGTTTTAATGCCTCTAATGACTGCAAATGCAAAAGGAGCAAAATAAACATACGTAATTATATCGATTTTAGAAGTGTTAAAAGAGTTGAATGATTTTTTTAATAATTTTAAATATAATAAGATTTTTTCATCTAACCAATAGCGTAACCAGGTGCTTTAAACATATTCATTCATGCCTTGAGAAACAAATTTCGCAGAGTTATTACTAAAGTAGGGTCATTTGCTCAATATACGAACGCTGCCATCCGCAATCTCAACTCTCATTGGTTGTTTTGAATTTTCCGCGAGATATGGTTGAACTGATCATCGGTTGCTATTTCAGCCACCACATGTCATCTACATAACTTTAGTTGTCATTTTGACAACATACCGCAAAACTGCAAAATTGTTACATTGAAAACAAATCATTATTCTTGGTTTGTTGCTATATTAACAGTTAATTTCATAATATACTGTAAACAAGCCCGTATTAAGGTGGAGCTCGGGCGGTGGTAGCTGCGGTCTTTTTCAGTTTCATTTGTTTTTTTGTAATTTTAAAACAATGAAACAAATTACGGTTGATAAGCATTTCAATATTAAAATCATGCATATTTTACATTTAGTGAAAATTTTGGAATTTTTTGAAAATCTTTAGATATTTTAAATACTTACTGCATTGAAAAGTTATGTGTAAAACTAATATTTGAGTATACTAGGGTGGGGAGATAGATTTTACGGACACTCCAATTCTACATTGACCTCCTTCCTCGCATATCCTTAATCCGCCCCTGGCTGTAATTATATCTAGTAAAAGTAATAATTCATAATAATGACGATTATTTTCCAAGATTTCTAATTTAAAAGCATATATTTGTTCAACTTAAGTCCTACATGTTATTTGAACTTGAAAAAAAATTCCAGAAATAGTAAACTTTGCAACTGAAATATACTCACAAATACATGTAAATAACCTGAGTAGTAATACTTTCCTAATAACTGGACTATTAAATACATTTAATTAAGTAGGTATAATTTATTAAACGCGAAATCTTTAATTTATTCTTTTCAATCTTCGTAAGTATCATCATAGCGATGGAAAATTAAATGAATTGTTATAAATCCTAATTGAAATAAGTTTATTCGGTTTTCAAAGCGAAACTAATAATAATTTAACGATGGGTAAACTCTCAAATATACCGCATAACGAAGAAAAATTAATTATATGGGCAAAATATTCAAATTATAATAAAACTCGATTCTATTAATTTCTTTAAATGGTTGGCATATTCTAATGACTCAAAATTATGAGAAATTTAATGTAAAAGAAATGAAAAAATTTGCAGATCTAATTTTTTTTAACACGTGCAAAACTCTAAAAATACATTACGCTCTAAAAAAATATCCCAATTGCTCAGCTTAATGTCCAGTAATGTCATTTCACTTTTGGAATTAATTAAAGTTAAAATTTCCATAAATGTATTAATTTAAACGAATCCTAATATGTTAATTTTCTATCATAGTGGCAATAATTTTACCGTTTTTGAACATCTACCAAACTTCAATTTTTTTCATTCGCCTAACGGGAATCACTTTTCACACGTGGTTTCGCACCATTGCATCATAGTTGGAAAAAAATCCTAGACACCCAATTATCATTACATGGTCCTTGAATAAGTCGATTAAAATCACTATTCTATATTCATTGGCGGTTCTGAAATCGATCCGTGCCAACAGCCAAATCCGATACTTCCTCAAAGCTGAATATGATTTCATACGAATAACACCAACGCTATGCATGGTATGAATAGTTAAAGCGAAATAAAGCCCCGTTTAATCCTCTTACGAAAAATAATTACCTATGAAGAAAGGTTACGTAATATTTTCTATGCATGTTTTGAGGGTAAGTGATACATCAGGGTTACATGGAAGAGGAAGAAAATCTCTACCTACTTGAGTTCTTCATGATTGCATAGACTACTGAGTACACACGGATTGCTACAATTTACCTACCTCCTGTAATCGTTGATTAACTTCTAAATTGCGTTAAAAAAGAGCGTTTAATTTATAAATGTGATTATTTTCCAATCGTTCAACATATTGTAGGTAGATAAGTACGTGATGAATTCTTCATAAGAAGGCCGACGCAGTCTATGAATAAATTCCGTATGCTGTACGCCTTAGAAACATAAAGAGATAGCGGTTATTGCTGTACGCTACTTTTAACAACGCGTGCAGTCATCGGAGGTTAATATCCAAGGTAGTTATTACTGATGATAATTTAATAACTTTGTATCTTTGTATCACGATACATCTTACATAACTATAAACTGTGCGAAATGTGTGAATAACGTTAATCTTCGTTATTTGGACTCGCCATATGCCCACAGTTGTCTGTAGAATTTCATTTCAAACGAGTGTAGTTTGCCATAGGACAAATATTTTCCGGTTGAATTTTCTTCATTTCTAATATTAGCGCATTTCTAGATAACTCGGTGTATCCTTGGCGATCGTACAGAAGAGTATTATAATACGTGAAAATGTCTATACTAATTAGAATTTATGCAATATACCTTTATTACAAGGTCATTTAAAATCTAAATGTGTGTAGAAGCAGATTACTTTCTACATTTACAATACCAGTCTGTGCGTATTATTTCCCTATATTTTGTTACATAAACGCAAGGTTAAAATTATAACTGTCGGATGAAATCTCTTAGGTACGGTTTTTCTAGCATCATGACTTTAAAATATTTTCTGTTAACATATTGAGTATAAGTAGTCTTCGATGATTCGCAAAAAAGTAATGAATGATAGATACGTATATTCAGTTAATAATTTGAATTTCTCAAAACCTGCCTCAAGAAAAAAACCATAGGCGGTCTTTTCTAGGTACAAAATATGAAAAGGAAAACTTGAGCAGCCATGCCATGTCATTGGAGTTGAGTTTTTGATCGGAACATACTCAAACTTAAAGATTACAAGGAAAGATAATGTTCATCTCTTTTAACCATACTCAATACCGAGCTTGAAAACTTTTACCTATCATCTTCAAAGCCAGCTTAAATGTTGAATATAAGACATGCGTGCTGCGTAGTATTTCTTATGTACAAGAATCATAAAAACTATTATATTTATTCATTTATTCTAGCATTCTTTCTCGAGAAGTGAACCATCCACCTGGGAGGGGGCGATTTCATAGTCCTTTTAGTCGTAAGGTGTTTTCTGATGAAAATATTTTATTTGTTTTCACTGTGAACTACTCGTTGTTATTTCATAATTTTCATGATTTTCATGATTTTACCAAGTTTTGGTAATTTTACCCTCTCTCCCCCTCATACATCATCTTTGGTAGATGTTATTTTGTTGGGAAGTTTCCAGATGATGTATTGATTACTTCTTAAGATCATTTGGGATCTCGAAATACGTTGGTAATTTGAGCTTATTTTCTCGTATGAAACCATAATTGAAAATTTTAAACTTTTTATTTATCCCTTTCCCTTCATGTTAAAGGCAATAATTTCTTTTTCTCACCTCCAACATTTCTTGCGATGTTGGATTTGGTATACAGTCACAGAATGAGCATAACTACATAGCCCACCACCACATAAAAATTCATCACAAAAAAAATTTGTGAAAAAAGGAGACAGAAATGAGTTAGTTATGGAGTTCGTTCAGAGATAGCGTTTCAACTCATTTCCGCAACGCTTCAACTGAGTGGGTAGCAGACGGGTATAATATAACAAATACATGAGTATCATTCCCCTCTCCTTCAGTACATCAATGTGCTAAGCTGTATTATTGTAAACGCTATCTATATTAAAAGTGTAAAACTACTTTAGCTCAATGTTATAATTTCTCATTAGTGAAAAATTTTTATGGGGGTGAGCGATCTAGGTATAGTTTATCTATGATGCATTGCCCTTATCAAACGTCCTCAAAAAACTGTTTTTTTGTTCCAACTCCCATTAAGGCTATTATTTACTGCTCTACGAACAACAAATTTCAACCTTATGGTTAAAGTCATGTGACCGTTTTTAACCAATCACATTTCGAATTTTGAACCCTGACCCGCTCCCATCCGAATTTAGATGCACTCTATCTCTGTCAATTTTCAATTTTTTTAAAATTTTTTTTTTTTTGTTGATGTGTTCGTAAATGAAAGACGAAGACGCATATGCGTCAAATTTTCAATTAATTGTTTCTAAAAGAAGTTATAGCACGCTCGAGATACGTTCATTACAACCTTCCTAGATAAAAAACTAATCTATTTTTCAAAAATGTCCCAACAGTCACGTCTTCTTTAAACATTAATAAATAAAACAAAACTAACCCGAACAATTCAACTTCAATATTCGCGAAGATATAGTGCATCTAAATCACCCCACAACTTGAGCTTTTCTGTTATAAGTTGTAAACAGAGAGAATACCCTTAAATTCTTACAATGAGCTAAAATGTTGATATATGTTGATGTGGCCTATTCAGTTTTTCATGTAAGATCATACTCGACAATTTCGAGTAATTTTTAGCTTTTCTAGTTCATCCTAAAATTTGAGTAACTACCATTTTAAGTTGAATCAACAATTTGAGTAAACATAGTCACAAATGGCAAAGATGTCAATCGATTCTAAATAATAAAATTAGAAAAAAACACAATTATATACGTAACAATTATTGAATCATCTATAAAAGGACTAAAAAAAAAGATTACATATGTAATCTCCCTCATCTTCCTTCCCGAACAATCAGGTAAGCAGTAATGCTCACGGTTTTATTGAAAACTCAAACTAAAAAAAAAAAAAAACTTTATAATGAAAACCCTAATAAATACAAATCGAAGAAAAAAATTACTCATTCTGTAACACCATTGGTATATACCTTCGGGATGCACTTCCTAAACAAAAACGAAAACAATATCGTCTTTGTTTCTCGATCGACGTAACGTTGCACAAATTCTTTTGTTGAGAGGACCGCCCGATGTTCATTAATTACATACGACGAAGGTGTATTACGTTTGAACGCATTGAAAGATAGTTATTCATTATACATAGGAGTTATTTATTCTGTAACAGTTTGGTTAAGCTTTAATCCTTTATCAGTCCAGCTAGAGAATTGGTAAAAATAAATTCTGACTTGTCTACATCGTAGTTCATTTGACTCAGCCGGTGAAACGTGTTTGAACGAGAATAATGCATCGTATATAAATCAAAATAAATATTTAAACAAATTCTCGCACGAAACTAATAAACAAAGGTTTGTTGAACCTACGTATAGTCGCGATAATCCCAAAGCTATTAGCGAAAACAGTATAATATCTGTCATGGTGTTAATCCTTTTAAAAATTATATCGTTTCTAGTTTCGTATATGAATAACAAAGTGGAGAGGTTAAGCATTCTAAATACCTATGCTGGGTATCAACCTTCGATGAGAAAAAAAAAATTCTAAGAAATAGTTTATTATAAATTTTTTTTCGTATGCGTAATTTCAATGAAATTTCAACAAATTACGTAATCATAGTAGACCAGCTATAATAGGCGTTTCATACATGTTAAGTTTTTATGCAAAGCCTGCATAATGCACATGATAAGCATCGTACACCTATGGGTGATTTTTTTATTTTACGCTTCATCACAATTGTAAGAAGCGCTTCTTACACTGAAAGAGTTACTGGGACGTCAACGTGACGATACTTCCTATTAAAAAATACGTTATAAGCACCGTTATTGGAGGAGGAAGAAAAGAGGCCTTTTAACTTTCCCTTTCTAAAAGAAAGTGGAAACGACGCCACGCCTGCCATATGACCATTTATCATATAAACGAAACGATCAAATCAGATGGACTTAAATTTAATGTAGAGAGGACAGGGTCGAATGAAGAAATGAAAGTAATCTGGGAAGGTCAAGGCAACATCGGCGGAACCAGTATTTTAGTATTTTCCGTTCGATATAACCGTTCAACAATGTTATTCAACTTGTCACGATAATAACAAATTTATTGCCCAATTTCAGTATATACTTATAGAATTCATTATGCTGATTTTAATAATCATTTTTTCTCTCCGATTCGTGCATCGTCGCACGAAGAGCTTACGCTTGGTAAATTTCCACGCGGAATTATGCGACGATAGGTGAAGTATTATGAATTTCAAGAGTCTCGTGTTCTTGTGCGGTGGAGATGCTCGAATGAAATATTTCCTTCTTTAGCTAGGTATACTTATTTGAATAACACTTTGCATAGTTACTATACCGTAATAAATTGTGTTTCCTTGTTTTTCAACAAGCCTAAGAGGGAGGATCATATTGATTCCTAATGTTCTCATTTTAATGACACAAATCATCTATTGATCATTCTATAAATAGAAAAGTATAATAATTTATAATGATGCTGTATGCTTTAGTAATATAATAATAAATAATCTACACTATTATGTTTTTTTGTTTGTTCTTTTTTTCAGTAATAAGATGCCTAGTATATTAAACTAATTTATTATAATATCTTGTGTAGGTACATGGAAATTATTTAGGTACATTCATAAACAGACAAGAGCGAGTGCACAGAAAATCTTCAGTTTTTGTATTTTGATTTTTTTTCTACAAATTTATTTTCGAGTCTTAAGTTATAGACATAACAAAGAAAATGTTATTTTAGAGCATTTACATTTAACAAGCCATTATAAAGGTAGAGAAACACGATGTGGGAAATGATTGCAAGAAAATCCGCGGATCACGACTTCACGAAATCAACAACTATTGTCGAAAAAAATCGACAATTGAGCTGATAATAAAAAAATAAAAAAAAAAAAAAAAAACACCAACTATTAAGTTGATATTTTCTATTCCCATAATGGACTTACGGTTATATCTAGTATTTTCCAATGATTTTGTATCAAAAAAAATAGAAACTACAGTTATTTTAGGTCATAATAAGAATGTAAATATTCAATATGTACTAAAGGTATTTTTTATCAACAAGATAATAACTATTTCTGATTTTTACAATTTTCCAAATTTCTGAAAATATTTTAAAAATCGATATTGGTTTAAAAAATTATATTAAAAAAATCAAAAATCTAAAAAAGTTGTCCATTATCTCAAGAAGGCAAAATTTAAAAATAGCATCTAAAGAATTCAGTAGGTAAATATGTTAAAAATAAATTTTAAAACATTTTTCAACACCTGAAAATCTAAAAAAGAAGTAAAGTTAAGTATTCTCAAATTTCAGCAAAAAATTCACCCTTGAGGTCGATTTTCGAAACTATTAAAATTCATCTGAAACTGTCTTATTGCTGCCTACAAAAATCAAATAGGTAGATGAAGGAGAGTAAAAAAGACAGATTTTCTACATTTTTTAAAATAATCATCACCCCTCCCTCCCCCTGGTTTCCAGAAATTTTCTGACTAAGTCCCTAAATTTCATCGAAAACACAATTTTTAGGCTCTTAAGAAATGTACAAGCTCAACTTGGCTAATAAATGTGTATCAACTGTTTTACTAATACGAAGGCCAACAAGTTGTATTTGTTCCTCTTAAAGATTATTTGTACCATCCTGCATTCTGAGACTTTTTTTATTACCAAGAATACTATCATCCAACCAACCGGTAATTTAAATATTTCAGACCTGCAATTAATTACGCCTAGCAATGGATGTTAGATAATTTGGGGAGATGTTTTGAATACATTATAAATGACTAAAATTGGCCTGATATTCTTAGAAAATTTTACATTGCAAATGGATTACCTCATACCTTAATTTTTTTTACTTATATTCCACGTTTAATGAGAAATGAATAATTCTTCGTCCTTTGGGTTATTTTAGTGGGTCGGGTACTGAGAATAATAAAAAGTATTGAGGGTAAGTACATATATATAAAAGGTCAAATAAGTAGAATAGAGGAATGGAAATGCAAAACATAATTCTTGTTTTTTTTTTACATACATATAAGTATATGATTTAAAAAATATTCACCTAGAAAATGATAGTTGTATAATAATGAAAAATATCATTTCCTATTTTACTATATTCAAAACTCAAAAGAGCGCAAAATAAACAAGAAAAAAGAATAAATAGTAAATACATATGGAACTAAATAGATTGGTAAAGTTCTCAGCTCTTCCAGTAATTATAACCAATCTCTCGATTCAATTACTCGCACATTTGAATAACCAGGTACCTACATTACGACTACGAAAACATGTATGCATATTATGCGTATAGTTGCACCACCGAAAACCTATCGTTTCAGTGTCGTAATCTTTTCCAGTCTCATCGATGTAATGCATAGCAATGGAACTGGTTCGTGTCATGCGTACTGGAAATCATAAAAATCCAATCATCAGGTTAGTCTATCATCAATGGTTCTACCACAAAGAAGTTTTCAACTCTTGAAAACCATTTAACGCGAAATATCCGAGAAATTGCCGTATCGTAAATGGTCTCGATTCTTACACACGGAGATCTTTAAATCAGTGAAAGTAAAATTCGTTTCGCGCATGCGCCAAACCAGTTTTCGAATAAATACCCTGATAACGCGATAGTGTCGGTTTCTTCATTATTCGTGAATTACCACAAGATGGCGAGAGTTACTTCGTTACTCTTATTTATTTCGTTATTCGGTAAGTAGTTTTTATTATATTATTTTTTTTTTTATTATTCTTTGCGTCGTTAATTATTGTCTCATAATTGTATATCAAATTTCGCGTATAGTACAGGCATCATTCGGTAAAACTTTAATGATTTTTGTAGTAAGTACGATGTAGTGTTTATGTACAATTATACATTCGATCGCCTAGTAATCTGATGACTTTTTAAAACGTTTGGTGAAAGAATTTAAATTTTAAAATTTCATTTAGAATCGAGTAAATGATTGAAAAAAATAATAATGTAAAATTGAAAGAAATTCACTTGATAGCCTATAGAATAAAGATTATTAAGGCCTATAATAGCATATGGATACCTTTCAGATGTGATTTATTGATATTTGAAATTATATATTATGAAGATTTTTAAGTTCAACATCAAATTTTCTAATCACAAAAATAAGATTAAATCTCAATGTAAATTTTGTTGTCTATTTTTGTTAGATTACTTGTAAGAAAAAAGTATTATCATTATATTTATTTGAAAATGGGTTCTTAACAATTTTTGTTATCTAATTAGGTATTAGGCTATTAAATGGTATTTTAAGCCCTACTTATCGTCCTATGTGATTGAAATAACGTACTATCTAACTGCTGCAGAACATAATCATAAATTCATTATAAGTTTAGCTTAAATTTAAGTTAAAAAACATCAAATTTTTAGATTACATAACCTCACCCTCGTGTGATTACGAGTATGTCCCAATTCTTTATTCTCGCGCAAATTTGTGCAGCCAGATTTCCTTAACTATAAAAAAATCCTGTCTTTTTACATAACGCGACATGTTTGAGAAATACGCATACAAACTGGTTGTATGAAGATGTTAAACTCGTGTGTAACCACTGAGCCTTCATTCAGATGGTGCACTACACGCATACAGCTATGAGAATAAAATTATCTAGATATCGCCGCAAATAGACTCCTATGTTTGTAAAATTCGATACGTATTCCCATAGTGGGAAAGAAATAGGCGCAGTATAGCTAGCAGTATTCAGGGTTAATTCTTCATTACATGATTAAAACTTTTAATCTGATCAATGAAATGAGTCCAATGAACATTATGGCTGTTGTAACGCGTGCGTTTCACCACTTTTCCTCGTTTCTTTATTAATCGATGATAGAATTAAAAAAAGTTACGTGCTACTTTCCAATACTCCGTGCCACATACAAATCCGAGGTGTCATTGTCCTTTCGACGACGTTTAATGGTTCAAACGTACTCGCAGATATGCGTTTCCCTTCACAAAATGCGGTTTACCATTAAATTTGGCAACGCCGGCTGGCGACATTGGAATGGATATATTTTTCGTCTTAAAGGATCCGGCGTAGCGAATACAATCCAGTTACCGAAGTCCATTATTCCACGTCCCATTTTCTATTTTAAATATTAATGAGCGGCGTGGGTAACAATCGAATAAAGAATTGCAGTACGCACGAAAGGACCGGTGAGCCGGGATGCGCAGCGCGGGTGTAATTACAATACCTTGGCGCGCAGAATCAATTGTCTCTTAATAATTTTCGCACGTACACGTTTGCTCGCACGCATCCCAGATGCATCGTTTCGGATGGTGACCTTTATTGTTTTTCGATCGTATTTAATTCATCGTTCTAACGCGTTAAGCGTTTTTGCGTGTTTGCTATACAGTACGTGAATCGACATGGATGTTTCGATTTCAAATCGAATTAGGTTGTTAAAAGTAATCCACGATGTACTTTCATTGTTTGAATATTCGTCGAATGATTTCACCGCGATCCTTGAGACGTGGAGAAGTGTTCATTTTATAACTACACCCATTTTCGCGCAATTTAATAAGCTAGGGTGTTTTCCTGGAAGTCAATTATTTCTCACATTGAAACCTCCAGTGAACGACGTCATTTTAAATAGATTACGACATTGAACGTATGACGTATAATAAATAAGGCCTTAGGTGTAGTCGTTATAACGACATCCTTACTCAGTGCGTGAAGAATGTGAATGCTGCCTATTTAAAGTGAATAGGCAAACAATTACATTAAACGAGCTTACATACTTGCGTAAATACTCGAGAACATATACAGGGTACTTCACCTCAACCTGAGTTCCTTCATACCACATCTACGGTTACTCAATGACACTAATATAGGATGTTTTGCTCACCCTATTTGCTGAAGGAGATGAGATACAAAAACTTGAAATTTTTATTAGTCTGATGATTATCAACTTTGAAAATTTTTTTGCTTCATTCAAGGCAAATAGACAGCTATCTTGTTTGCGCCAAAATGTAGTGTCTACAATGTGGTATTACTGACAACAGAAATGATCTCAGTAATGTGAGTAGGTGGGAATTATGATAAAAAAAAGTATGAAAAACTACGAAAAAAATTAATAATTTTTTCATATTTTTCGCAAATTAATTTGATAGTTCAAGAATTTTTCATAAACCTCTATATCATCCCCTGTTATATGTTGTGAGTGGATGTATCATGAA
This sequence comes from Phenacoccus solenopsis, assembly GCA_009761765.1. Lineage (NCBI taxonomy): Eukaryota > Metazoa > Arthropoda > Insecta > Hemiptera > Pseudococcidae > Phenacoccus > Phenacoccus solenopsis. Next base: position 38,554 of record VFXL01000261.1, on the reverse strand, counting down.
TGCCTCCAAATGTCGGAAATTATTTTTTTCAACAAATTTTCACTTTTTTTTTTGAAATTATTATTTCAACATTCAAGCTAGTTAGAAACGTAAAATTAACACTAAAATCTAGGGTATGGAATGTAATATCATTGACAAAAAGTTAATGGTATTTGAATGAATAGATGCATAGATAGAAATTTTTTTATGAACCAGCACAGCATTCCACACGACAAAACTCAAGTAGATATCACATATATAGTCTTAAACGAAAAAAATTCTTTATGCACTTTTTTTTCATTTATGATTGCAATATTTTTGATTTTTTCTCTCGAAATTTTATAAAAATATTTGAATTTTTATAACTTTTTTTATCATTATTTTTCATTATTTTCCCCAACTACCTGCTTACCAAAAAGTTGGACATTTGCCAGAAATGCGAAGATTTGAAGACTCCACCATCCCCGACCCTCTGTTCAAATCAGAGACTTGAAATTTTGAAAAATTCATAATTCTTCCCCCACCCACCCAAAAAAAAACATTTAAAGCAACTAAAACCTGTCTATTTTCATAAGTGAATATGCTATGATATTAATTATTGGCATTGTTTCAGGAATTATTTGGTGTAGCTCTGTTAGAGAGAAACGTCAAAATCAAAATGGTGAAGACGCACCCGACGATCCTCAATCGACGAACTATGTAAAAATCGTCCACCCGATGAATACTTTAGATTAACTATCGAAGGCGATTGCCGTGATGTAGTTCGGTAATATATATTTTGATTTTATATGCATAAACTAATCGTAAAAAATTATCTATATCTATACCTAAACTATCTGACATTTTAAATTCATGAGAAAAAAATTAACCACACACAAAGTCATTACACAAAATGCATACCTAACAAAAACAAATAGTTTAGGAAGTGAAGAAACGAGCGAACGGAAAAAATAGTTTAAAAAAATTTTAAATTTTGATACTATAAATAGGTGTGATCAAGCAGGTGAAAATGGAGTCGTACGACTGGCTGGGGTTCGATGCCCCAACGGATTAGCCTTTGACATTGATCGTCAAACGTGCGATTGGAAAACGCGCGTTAAAAACTGTGACAAAATAGAGAGTAAGTAAATTCGTGACAAGAATCGATGACTTCGGGGACTTTATTCTTCGGCGATGCGTCTTTAATATTCTATCCTATCGAATGACCGATCTTCTTCTGTGTCTTTCGGGTGTCATTTTTATTTTGTTTTTTTTAACAATTAACGAATGACGAACACTAATAATAACCGAATTTCAAGGCAAAATCAAGACAGTTGCCTGTTTTATTTATAAGCGAGGGAAAAAATAAATTGGAATTGCCTGCTAACCTTTCATGCGTATCCATAATATAGACGTGAGCCTGTTGAAAGATTACATACGCATACAATAAACGAATTTTAATAAAATGAAAATTATAGATTTTAATAAACTCCATAAAATATCCAAATGTCCATCTTGTTAAAGTTTCCTTTTTAGTATTTATCACTTAAGATTAGAATTAAACATAAGAAATGTTTCGTTCGTATAGGTGTACAAAATCCGGTATAAAGCAAATCAGTTGCCCATCTGGTTTGGCCTTTGATATTGATAAACAAACATGTGATTGGAAAAGCAAAGTAACCAATTGTGATCGATTGGACAGTAAGTCTAGGCAGTCTACTTTGGGCAACGGAATCACACACAAAGTTGTACAGAGATCAAAGAGCCGCGTTCGAGAGTTACTGTATTTTACATGAGGGGGGTTCAGGTTCTCAGTTCAACTAGGTGGTGCAAGCAGCATACACTTCGGCGATTTATAACTCGTTGCGTTCACACATGATGGGGGAAAATAGTAAAAATTTGAAAATCCTGAATCAAATTGATTTTTTGACATAAAATCAATTTTATTCATAGAACAAAATCATTGAACTTTTTTACAAAATAAAGTAACTCTAGTAACGCCGGCAATAACAAAGGAAAAGAGTAGTTTGCTTCAGTAGTTAGAATTTTGTAAATATCTGCTTAATCCCAGAGCAATAAAATAAATCGGATATCAAACTTATAGTACACCGCACGACGTCACACCAGCTTCAGTAGAATATTATGCATGAGTAGTTTGTATACAGTATAAATACCAATGAAAATCTAAAATAGGTACACTTATTTTGCAAAGTACTTCTCACTAAAATACCAATTAGGGAACTAAAATAATCGAAAGCATCTTCACAATCTTCACATTATTATTTTTTTTTTTCTAATTTATAACGAACCCAGAAGTACCCGCATTCGAATTAAATAGTTATCATTCATCTCCGAATTTTATATCTTTGTAGCACATGCTTATACTCTTAAAAATGATCGTTCCCGCAGGTAAGCAGTTAGCACCTGCTTTGAATATACTATCTACGATTTTTAATTAAAAAATTTCCATCATTTTTAATGATAATTATTGGATGGATTCATTATCAGATGTTGAGGCAAGGCCACGATTTAGAAATAATTTGAAAATTTATAATTATCTTCGATTTTATTTTACATTTCTCTTTTCCTAGTTTCATTTTGCACATTATACTTAACACCTCTAATGCATGTTACCTTCTTTTTCCTTATTTTCTTGATTAACAAAATAAAGCATGTTTTGGGTTGTATGGAATCTACTTGATAACTGCGATATGCAGTTGAAAATAAATACCTAATTTAATTTTTTAATGAAATTAAGCGTGATTACTTAGCTTCTGCCTGCATGCTAACTAACATTTTGGTAACATGGTATACACTAAACAGATGATTCAATGTAGATTGTAATTATTTAGTAAGAGGGTAGTACTCCTTGAGACAAACAAAAAAAAGTCGTACATATATATTATGGTGACCTCTGCATGGTAAAAAAACAGGCAAACAGGCGCAATTTAATTTTTATCATACAGAGGTGATAAAAGTACCTATACTGTTTATATCTACAAATTTAACGTATATAATTTATAATAATACTGATGTAAATTGGTGGCAGTGAAAGGATTAAAAGGGAGATTTTTTTTGTCCTCAGGAGCCCTAAGTTCCTGCCGCTCATTCCTACTTCAACAACAATATTCCATGATCTAGGGTGCCAAAAAATGTATTTTTTTTCAATTATATATTTTTTGGCCCAGTATTTCACGTGTACTCATTTCTCCAAATATCCAAGTTTCATAAATAGATGAGACAATTGTACATGACTTCTCTTGTTTGTTTTGAGGAGCATCATACGTGAAGAATATTAACAACTTACATTGAATTATTCTTTATAAACTCATCACTCTAAGATTTGCAAGCAATTAATGAAGAAGATAAAATAATAGATATCGAAATATCTACACTTTTCAAGTTTTCAACAGTTTTTCAGTAACGGTAATTGTTAAAACTAAGGTACGAACACCCACATTTTATGATAAAATTTACAGAGAAGTGATACATAAACGATTTAGTTTGGATTTTTTGTTATTAAAGTTATATTTTTACTTACTAATACAAATATACCTCCATCCACTCCACCATACCGAAGTAGGTATATGTTGAAAACTCATCACTACAGTAAAGTAAAAATCGCGTAGTAATGTTCAACCACGAAAAAAACATTTACAACCGCTTCCTTTATGTTACACTAAATGGACAAGAATAGAAAAAAAGATACAAAAAGTTGTAAAAATTCAATTCCTCTTTTCTTATTCTCAGAACACAGTTCAACTATGCAACACCAATCACCAAGTTATAATTGTAATCTAATTTTTTAGAACCCAGAAAAGTGATGCCAATTTTAAAAACTGACGAGCCAATATGCCCTGAAAAACAACTCGCTTGTGGTAACGGCGAATGTATGGCTAAAGAATTGTTCTGTAATGACAAGCCCGACTGTAAGGATGAATCAGACGAGAACGCTTGCAGTAAGTTAAAGTTGGATGAATTCGTTAAAACCGATATCAAAATGTTATTACATTATGAGCATTTTTCTAGCCGTTGAATTGGACCCGAATCGCGCACCAGATTGCGACCCATCTCAATGCGATCTCCCAGATTGTTTCTGCTCTGCTGATGGAACTAGAATACCTGGAAATATCGAACCTAATCAAGTAAGCACTCATTTCTGATATTCCCTTCATAATCGTAGTTGGTTCTGAAAATAAAATTCTTGCTACATTACCTTTCAGGTACCTCAAATGATAACCATTACTTTCAACGGAGCCGTCAACGTAGATAACATCGACTTATACGAAGAAATTTTCAACGGCCAAAGACAAAATCCTAACGGATGCCAAATCAAGGGTACTTTCTTCGTCTCACATAAATACAGTAATTATGCGGCCATCCAAGAACTGCACAGAAAAGGTCATGAAATAGCCATATTCTCACTCACCCACAAAGACGATCCAAAATACTGGACCGGTGGTTCATACGACGATTGGTTAGCTGAAATGGCGGGCGCTAGATTAATCGTAGAGAGATTCGCCAACATATCGGACGGAACCGTGGTCGGAGTCCGTGCCCCTTATTTACGTGTCGGTGGTAACAAACAATTCGAAATGATGGCCGATCAATTTTTCGTTTACGATGCTTCAATCACCGCTCCTCTAGGCAGAGTACCAATTTGGCCGTACACTTTGTACTTCCGCATGCCTCACAAATGTAACGGTAATGCTCAAAATTGTCCTAGCCGAAGTCATCCTATTTGGGAAATGGTCATGAACGAATTGGACAGAAGAGACGATCCAAGTTTCGACGAATCATTACCCGGTTGTCACATGGTCGATTCGTGTTCCAACATCCAAACTGGAGAGCAATTCGCTAGATTATTAAGACATAACTTACAAAGACATTTGTCTACCAACCGCGCTCCTCTCGGTCTACACTTCCACGCTTCATGGTTGAAGAGCAAGAAAGAATTTAAAGAAGAACTAATCAAATTCATCGAAGAAATGCTCGATCGTAATGACGTATATTTCGTAAATATGCTCCAGGTAATATTTTGTATAAATTCATAATAGTCATTATGGTACAGATTAGACAATAGTGTCGTTAATCATACGCTCTCGTGTTCATTAGGTTATTCAATGGATGCAAAATCCCACCGAAATCACCGCATTAAGAGAATTCGCCGACTGGAAAGAAAAATGCGATGTCAAAGGCCAACCATACTGTTCATTGCCCAACCCATGTCCCTTGACAACCAGGGAACTCCCAGGTGAAACAATCCGATTGTTCACTTGCATGGAATGTCCTAATAATTATCCTTGGATTTTAGACCCGACAGGAGATGGTTTCTCAAATAAGAAGAAATAAACTCATTTTAATAAAAATGTGATATATTATTTTTAATTCGTTCTATAAACATTAAAGATCTTTTTTTTCTTTCTTTTTTTACGTTGCAATTATATTTCCTTCCTAATGATGATCTAAGCAAAAATTAGTTTTCATAATTATTAAAGTCAGCGCAGTCAAAAGAAGATTTTTGGACTTGATTAACGATAGGTATTATAAAACAAAGATATTTATTGTAAGTCGAATCTCGAATTTTGCCACATATTTCTAAGCTTAGAAATGATGTAAATAATGTTTATTGTAATTATTTATTACCATAAATTATGTGAAATTTTTTTGTAAATAAATCGATTTTTTTAGGTCTATTTCTTGAATATCTTTATGAAGTAGTGGACTTCGCTTGAAAGCATATACACTGTGTCCAACTCTTTCAGTACCCCCATAGTTTGTAGCTCTATTCAGTGGCGGCGATAGGCGGAAGCAAAGGAAACAATGCTTACGAGCGCCATGCGCTTCGCCCCAAAATACTCTTAGTTGAAATTCCTTTTTTTTTTCAACCCGTATGTTCTTGAAGAATAAAGAGAAATCACGAAATAGTCACAAAATTTTTTTTTTGAGGGAGGCGCCTTCTTCCATTTTGCTTACGGACGCCAAAATCGTATCACCGCCACTGGCTTTATTAAAAACAAATGTTCATAAATTTTTTTGTTCTCTGCTGTAGTTTTCGCATAACTTCGATTATAGTGAAAAGTGCATGCAACAATGTATCTAGGTACTTGAAATTATAAGAATAAGAGAACTACGAAAAGCTATTAGATTTTAGAGTAAATACAATAATCAATACCACACATGGCATTTAATGTAAGTTTTAAAAATTATAATTTTTTTTGTTATTGAAAAAGCTTATTTATAAGAATTGCAATTGAGGGGAATGCCAAGTTGAGAATTCCTTCCATTTCTTCAGAGTATCAAATTGAGATGTTTCATACTCCCTAGAAATTCACAGAAAGCAATGTTGTTTTCAGTAAGAAATTTATTCGGACTTTTTGAAATTCTATCATTCCTCCGAGTTAAAGAGGAATATTGTCATTTTTACTTGAACCTTTCTTATAAATTAAAATTAGAAAATTTTTGAAGTAATCTATGTAATTACAGCACATGGAAGCTTAAAATAATACTCCAAGCTTTTAATCGCATTTTGTTAAAAAACGATTTTTAAGATTTCTTTAACAATTCAAACCAAAATATCCTTCGCGATAGTTACCTATAAATGATAAATAAGTTTCAACGCAGAATAACTGGCGGAAAACAATAAGATCAAAGAAAAAAATCAAATAGGTATCTTTGCAATAAGCCAACCGCAAAAAAGCTATTTCCAGGTCTAAAAATCCCGGCCTGGACACTGACCGATAAAGCTAGGCTGAAATTCGTTCTGGTCAAAAAACGAATGAACTTGAATGTCATGAATTTATCTAAATTTTGATCATTCCAAGAAATCAAGATACGGCGTTTTCGACCAATTCGAAGCCATTGGTTCCGGATCTGATATCTTTTGACCATCAGTTGTTCTTCCTTTCAACATTATAATTTTCAGACAAATATCGCGATTAAAGCATGAAAAAGGGAACAGACCAAATATCCAACATCACAGTCTCGAAATCAGCAACCTAGAATTAGTCAAAAACGACTCCCAACTTTTTTTTAGCATTTGAAATTTCTAAAAATCCAAGTCCCAAAAGTTTTCCCTTTTTGACTAAAATTCGAAACCTCATTTCGTTACACGTATCCAGCTATCCCCACAGTTAAATCCTTAACCCTGGCGAACTCATAATTGGAATCAGTTTTCAACAGAATTGCATTACAGATGAAGTAAATTCATATTCTTCTTTAAACAGCTTCAGTAAAAAAAAAAAGATGAAAATGAGGAAAAAAGAAATTGAGCTTGAGCACAATGGGCTATAAATGGCTTAAATACATCGCGCTTCAACCACCTTGTTGAATTTGAACCTAAATTTGACCTTCCGAAGCAGAAATTAAGAATCAGTGACAGCAAATGAATGAAAACACAAAATCAGTACCAATAAAACCGCATTAAAGAATGAAAAATCATTGGAAAAACAGACAAAATCCCTCCAATTATAAGTTTTATCAATTTATTTTCCATGAAAAGCATGTATATATTTTTTTTCACATAACTTGCTCGTAAGGCTGATCAGCTATAGACAAGTTGTTCTGATGTTACTGTTCTTTCATTTCAAAATTACAATTTTCAGACAAAAATCAAAAATCATCTCTACTCTATCCATATTTTCAGCAAGAAGCCAGCTACAAGTCAACAAGTACATGTAATGGCCCACCGAGAATTTCCTAATAACAGAGCACTCATTGCTCTATAAGTATCATAAATCTTAAAGAATGGAAAGAATAATATTCTTCTCTAGAAGATACTCCTATTGAAAAAATTGAATGAACAGTACAAATAAGTTCCTAATATGTAAAAGAATATTATAAAAATTTAATTCGATTAGCCTAATTTATTTTTCAATTATTTGCATAAAATGCAGAACACAAGAGTACATACATTAAATTTACTTCATGATATTATATGGATATAGATTGACACTTACGGAAATAAAATTCAAATCATCGAGGTATTGATAAAAACAAAAAACAACAAATATAAGCTTACTATAACAAAATGCCAAAATGGCATTTGAAAGTTCATTGAAAACTTAAGACAGTTAGGAAAACGAATACATTGACATATCTTATACTTATAATTTTATTCATATAATTTTGGCCAAAAAAAAAAAAAAAATAGAAATACACTGATGACTATGCAATCAAAAATGACTACGTTTTGCAACTAGCCTAGATCCTATAACTAATCAGCTCTTAAAATAAAGCAATAATAAAATTTTCTCAAAAAAAAAAATAATAATAATAAAATAAAAGAAAGAAAAGAAAGAAAAAAATTATCACTGAGAAATAACTTTTCAACAATCAAATCAACACAACTTTCTCTTTTCAAAAAATATTTACACAAGAAAAAACAATAACCAATCTTTAAAAAAAAAAAAATTAAAAGTAATAGAATTGATTAGCAAATGATTAAACATTACTAATACTTCTCATACCGAATAAAAATACACCCGCATAAATAAGAGCAAATTAAGAATCTCAAGAAAAAAAAAAACAGGGTAAAACACAAAATTATTTCGACTCTTAAACGTCTATAATAAAATGGGACCTATACTAAAGGTAACATTATTCATGACGGTAAATTCAAAAAAGAAAAAATGCAAATACGATATGAAACGAAAACATCAAGCGAAATAAATTAGCTTTCCATTTGAAGTCATAAAAATCCGTATTTCTGGTCATGAAATAAAAATTTCGCTATCACAGTTTTGCTTACTGAATAAAAAATATAAATTAGATCTTCCAAATACTTGGTACCAAGTTAGTGACTGGGTAAAGAAAATAACCAGATAGATTTACGCGACTACATTTCATTGGAATTTAATCGACAGATCCGTTCGCATTATGTTTATATCTTTGCCGTAAATCTTCCTGCGATAATTCAGCGCCACAAGTCGACTTGTTATCTGAAATATACAACGTGAAAATATTTCTTCATGAAACATTAAAAATTTCAACGTAATTTTTTGTATATCGTAATTAAACATAAAGCCTTATCAAAGGCATGTACAATTAAACGAAAAATATTTACCGGTCTTTTCAATCGCTTGTTTTCTTTTTAAAAGCGGAGAGTGATCATTTGCTTTGTTAGGCTGCGAATAATGAGAAATTAGTAGTAAAAAATTGGTAAAAAAAGAACACGATAATTTTTGTTGATCTGAATCCACTCACTTGGAAATACCACTGCCAAGCTACAAATCCGTATACGCATAATACCGAAAATAGCAACATGACTAGAACCCACAATATTATATTTAACGCTTGCGTTCGTTCGAATAAAGCTTTTCCATTTTTAATACATAATAATGATTCGGTGAACATTACGGCACCCAAAACCCAACACTGACTTCCTAATCTTTTGCAACCTGGATCCGTTACAAAACTGTAGTACTGCCTGTGAATAGAAAAGATTTCATATAATTACGAATAAAGATAAGAAAAGGTTTGTTCTTCTTGAAGTCAATATACATGTAGTTGACAGTGAAAAGGTCCCACTTCATTGAAATAAAATTACCAGTTAGAACATAAGTTTTGAAAAATTTTCCATCACGTACTGAAAGCATTTCTATTAGTGAAATTAGACTGAACAAGAGCATCCGAAGATGGAAAAATTGAAATTACATAAAAGAAAATCTTCAAGGAATCACATTTAAAGTTTTCGAGAGAAAAAATACAAAATTTAGGAACATATTTCGAATTATAGGAAATATTTTTGTATGTAAATAACTAAAACTAATTTAATTAGCTCGAAATTTTTCGTATTATTATTTTGTATTCCCTCTAAATCCATTTCAGAACAGCCTATACCATCATTAATATAATTTCCGCAACTTAATTTGAAATTTCAAAAACTGCGGTATCTTCCTGGGTGGTTTTTCATTTTTGAAAAAAATAAAATAAAAAAATAAAAATAGCAAAACATCTGAACCTCGGTTATCCGGATAATAGGGTTTTTTTTTTTTGAAGAGAGAACCGTAAGCATTTCCTATACATATGATTGAAATTAAGCAAATACGACCTAAAAGTAAGTAAATAAGACCACTGAAAAGAAGAATTTATTTAAAAGCAACATCACATGCTGTATGGATAAGAGGGAATATGTCCTGATAATAGAGGTTCATTTCTGACTGTCCGTATTATACGGAAATCCGGACAACTGAGGTCCGGATAATCGAGATTGTACTGTATATAATTTAAAATATTAATTTGTGAAAGTAAAAATAATATTTAATATTTTTAAATTATATATTAATTAATTTTAAAAAACTTTAATTTTATTATGTATTAATAGTTTATTTAATATTTATTTTTATTATTTTAAATTTCATATAGTATATGATTTTTAATTTACAAAATGTATTCCATGTGAAGGTTAAAATAAAATAATAATTGCATTAATTTATTCGATAAAATCAATTAAAAAAAAAAAAATTATTTCATATAAATATTAAATAATTTAAATTTAGTTTAAATTATTTGATTTAAGACAAATTTGAAAAGCACACTCTCCCTGCTTTGAAATCCCTATTTTTCTCTTTGAAAATTCTAATACATAGGCATCCAGCTGGTATATCTTCCAAAGTAACTATCATAAAAATCATTATCCATTATATTGAACTTTAATCTTAGCTGATAATTTTATCAAAATTACAGAATTTACATACTATTCAACAATTGCTCAAAATAATTCATTGATAAAGTGACGTGAAAAGATTTCTCTTAACGATAATGTAGGACCTAGGACCTCTAATACCTATCTTCCTTTCTTTCTTTACACTTTACCTAAGATTAATTCTTGAAAATCGATATGCGATATATTAAGACGCTTCGAGTTATCACACTTTTAAGAAAAAAAAAGATACGTTTACTCCAACATTACTAAAATCGCTCCAGTTCAAAAACTGGAAACAACAAAGTGGAACATTTTCTCTGTCACGAATACGATTATATTTAACATATCGTGTTTACGTATGACAAACATGCAAATTTTTCAACACATGAATAATCGGTTTTTTATTATTCTCAGCTCAATTTTCGCATTTATTAATAAATAAAAATGAATATTCGAAGAAAATCTTATACGACAAATAAAAAAAGAATAATCGATTACCTCGCAGAAGGGGCAACCATGATTCCAAAAAATGTTAGTCGACCAATAACTATAGGATGAGACGGAGGCATTTCGAAAATATGCTTCAAAAAGAACGTATTCAATTCTGAGATTTGCCAAAATATAACCAATTGGCACACAGCAAAAAATCTCATATAAGTGCAAGTTGGATCCAACCATCTAACATGAGTCCAACTAACAGGCGTGAATTGCAGAACAGCACGTTTCAGTTTACCGGTAGTCGAGTGAATATCCCTAAAATGGCATTCAACATATTTTCAAATGAGTAACAATGCAAGATCTTCGCTATTGTTTTAATATATTAACGAGGCAATTCCTTAGCCATTAAGATAAGGCTTAGGTATTCTTCAATACAAAAAATTCAGCGTTCAATTTGAAAATCGATATCAAAGCGATAATCGTTGTTAACACGTATGAATAATTCCAACACAATTGCGCATACGCAATGCTACAAAACCACGCTTTATTAATAGACAATTGTTACCACACCTGCGGGTCGAGTGACATGTTGCTACACTTCAAAACGATAAGCGAAAAATTTGAAAAACATTTAAAATAATTACCTAATGCTAACCCATTTGTATTCACGCATTTCCATGATCTTGCATATTTTCAATCCGACCCAAATTCCGATACCGTTGCATAGCAAAATATCCAAGATCAGGATATCCCACCAACATTCAACAAAATTAGGCAGTAAGTGGGCAAAGGCGATCTAAGCGTTCGAAAACATCGAAATTCAAATTACGATATATACTCCAAAAATAACGGTTAGAGCAATTTAAGTTATTAGTAAAAAATTCAAACACTTAGGATAAGCTAAAACCAAAATAAAATTTCATCATAAGCTACGAGCAATCGCAATTTTTATGAAAATAATCGACAAGCATTAACGTAACGAACCTCCGTAACTTCCCACATGATGCTCATTGCCCATAGAATTCCGCAATGTCGAACCAACACAGCCTTGAAGGCCCATCCAACAAAATGTCCAACAGCAAACACATCGAGATGTGACCAAACACGTTCCACTGTAATATCGGAGCAGTTCACGCCATATTCCTACACAAATACAAATTACAATGAAATTCACGCGGAAAAAATTTCACCCTGAATATATTTACATTTACCTTATCCATGTCTATGCGAAAATCTTTCAACTTGGGATCAATCCAAAGAATTATCCCTCTGGCTGTTTTATAATCTTGAAAAAGCAAGAACAGCAAAGCCAACAAGTACAAAATACTTAATCCGAAAACCATACGCCATACCGCTGGATGTGGTCGAGTAAAAGGTCCGTTGGGAAACGACAGAACCGAAATAATTAATAAGAAGAATATAATGCAAAGCAGACCAGCCCAAATATTGTCGTCGACGTTAGATTCATCCCTGAAATTTTGACAGTAGAGTTTGATAATTATTGCGAAGTTGAGTTTTTGTTTTCCAACGAAACTAGAAGCATCGTTTTTTAAACTAACATAACATACATAAAGCAAATACACATAGTCTTGGTACAGTATCATCACAAAAAAAAAATTATGAACTTGACTATCATTCAAATTTTTGAATAATAATACAAAACTAATACATGTTACTCATAGGTAAACTCGATAATTTACCATCATGAAAACCGAACACCGAATAAATTAATTACAAGAACACGACTATACATTTTCAAACAATTTACGTGAAATATTACTCACCTAACAAATGAAAAGTATATCACACCGGCAATAGAGACAGCTAATAAAGTAATAGTGTGTGGTCGATAGAATAATTCCAGAGAGATATCATCTACAGCACATTCATTTATAACTTTGAAGTTGTCCGTAGGACGAGATTCAGATTTTTTCGATGTTTCCATGTTTAATACTTTTAGCAAATTTGTGATATAAAAAACATACTCGCGGTTACGATACGCAAAGTTAAAAAATCACGTTTTTCACGAAATCATTCCAAATGTTCCAATAGGAAGCGATGAAATCGAGCTTCTAGTTTGCTAATTGTACAAAACTACATGAGGGCTGTGAGCACGAGGTAACATAAAATGTAGCGATTAAGATTTTATAATATTACACAAGCAATAATCCATCACAGTCATAAAACACCTTGTAAAAAAATTCGAAGGTTATAGACTATAGTGCGCTCATATCGACGCTTCGTGCATTCTTATCAATTTTTTTCAACAAAGAAATCTGGTGAGAGTGTAAAGTACTATGTGGATTTGACCAATTTTGATTAGTCAGAACAGAGTTGAAAATACATAATTGAACCAATGAACGTCAAAATTTTTATAATTGCTTCGCGTAGTACTGCCTAGTGGTACAATAATAATTCCAAAAAAAAAGTAATTTTATCAATAAAAAATTGTGTTCTAGTAAAAAAAAGACCGAAAAAGTAGGAATTTTGTTTTACTAATCTAAATTCAAGAGTAAAATAAAGGAAATAGCTGAATGGTGAAGTTTTCCTTGCAATGTAACTTAGTTATTAGTTGTGTGAAAAACAACATTAAATTATCAAGACATGGCTTCGATTTTGAATAAAATCTTCATCCATGGGAACAAGGTACTAGCTCACCACCTTTCTCGAAGAAGTTCAGTTTTACATGAAGTGATTAGAAATCGTAGAACATTTTCGTCATCTATTACTACTGAACCTTTTCCGCATACTGAAGAAAAAAATATTAGCGAATATGATTTAGATTTTCATGAACATAAACCAGTGGAATCTGTTCTTGAAGAGCCACAACAATTACCAGATTTATCTCATATTGCACCGGAATTAAGACCTACCTTCAATTTCGCCTATTACGCTAATAAATCAGACGTAATTCAAAAACTAATTGACTTGGGAGTAGATTTTCATAAAATAGAACAAAAGAAAAAGTTACCTACCTACTTACTAAAACTAGATTTTGAGAAAGATGTAAAACCTTATATATCGTAAGTACATTGTAGAATGTCCGTAAAAATGGCTAGTAATGAGTAAATGCTATTAAGCTTTCATTTTTTAGGTTTCTTTTTGAAAATGGTGTACCACCTGATCAGATGGGACGTTTTTTCACCAAACATCCGTTTATATGTCAAGATAGTTTGGATGACTTACAAGTACGAATAAACTATTTACTCTCCAAAAATTTTACTCCAGAAATGATTTCACGGATCATTACTTTGAATCCTGCTTGGCTTCGAAAAACGTAAGCATTTCCTTTTTCCTATTTTGAATTTAGTTTGTATCTGTACGGTACAACTACCTTACTATATTTGCTGCCCTATTTTTACCCTTATTCAGTTGAAAAAGCGGGGGATACAAATGAAAAGCAGTTGTAGTTTAACGAAATTTGATTTTTCTTATTGTTTGAAATAGGACCTTGGAAATAGACAGAATATTAGGAGATTTTCAAAGAGAATTGAAGCTAACCGGTGAAGAGATACGCCAGTTGGTTCATAAACGTCCTTACATTATCATGTTGAAAAATGAAGAACTGAGGGTAATTTTATTTCGCTTCGATATTTTCATATTGATTTATGAACATATTAATTTCTGCATTTTTTTTTATATTTTTCATTTCAGGCATCAATCTTTTTTTTCAAAGATGTTATTGGCTACACGCTGGATCAAACGAAAAAAATATTCTTGGAACATCCTTATATTTGGTCCCTACGTAAGTTTTCAAGTCTAATAATGAAGTTGTATTAATTGGAATAGTATCGAAAATAGAGTATAACACTTCTTTCACATTATGTTTATAGGTCCAAAACAATTGCAGGAACGATTTGATTATCTGTTAGCGGATATGAAAATACCTTTATCTTTGATAGAGGCTCAGCCTTGCTGCTTACTTCTTAGAGCATGTAAAATGAGGGAAAGACACTTATTTTTAAAAGAACTGGGAAAAGCTCAATATGATCCAAAAAAACCCAATTATGTTTCGCTCTCAGCTATTAGTAAAGGCAATGACAGTATTTTTTGCCAAGAAGTAGCGAAAACTTCCATTGAAACGTATAACTTATTCTTGAAAACGCTGTGATTATTTTTCTTTTAAATGTTAAGATTACAGATTTATTTACTTTAATAATAAAAACATATTTGTTGCATTAAATTACTATTCAAGTTTTTGTTTTAGAATTAACAGTAAAATAATTGGCTAAATTACGACTTGTAAGGGCGTCTTCTGAGCACTTCGACAAACCATTATTTTATAAATTAAATTAGCCTTATCATCATTTTTTCTGGCATATTTCAAAACATCGTGAAAGGTAATATATGACTTGACCAAGCCAAGTGTTCAGGAGCCACCTGCTTACCAGGGTAAAGACATGAGGTAAATTCCTCATCACATCAGAAGGCAATAATTCCAATGAATGGTACTGCGATTTTGACATGAATATCTTTTACAATCAATCGTTTATTAAGAATTCTTATTATAAAAAATGTAGAACAATTTACATTAAAAATGCTATAACAATTATTGTTTTTTGAATACACACAACATCGTATAGACACAATGATATGCAATAAAATATCGTTCTGGTGGAAAGCAACTAGAACCAGCCACATAAGAATAAACAGCTACTAAAGTTACGAACAAAAAATTCAACAATAATTAAAAGAATTCAAACTTATGTCTACACATGTATAAAGAACACAACATATAAACTCATCAAGTACAAGATACTATGTAACACATAACTGAAATCCGACAGTTAAATTAGCACACATTTTAACGCCAAGTTCAGCGAACAAATTCTTTGCACATAATTATCTTAAAAACAAAAGTGGTAAATGCAATTTTTAATTTAAAAAAATATATACAACAAAAAGCGAAATATCAATTCTGTTTACCAATTTCTAGTTTTTGCACATACTTCACCGTTTTATGAACAAAGGAGTCAATAAGCAATGCTGCTATGTATACTCCACTAATATAACTTAATACGGTCATGATTAAATGACTCAGTGATCTGTTTAAACAAAACCATTCATTAATTTATGTTTTTATTTTTGGTCGAATAAAAATTTGAGGGTTGCATTAAAATAATTACTTTTGTTGCTCCGTTCTTTTCACCATCAAGGGAGATAACTCATAACTGAAAAATATACCAGGCATTCCTGAATCTCCTTCAGTAATTGACAAATGCTGAAAAATAATTATAATTACATTGGTTAGTACAGGTAGACAATGATATCAAAATATTTCATCATTTTATTCACCTTTTCGAATTTTGTAACTGAAAACTGATTAGTATGGAATACAAAGCCATCTATCCTCTCAATGACTGTTGGAATAAGTTTGATATAGTAATTGAACATCATTGCTCCTAAAAATTTTAAAAAGAAATTAGCGAACGTGTTACAAAAAAGGAGGTCATGATATTTAACGTTTAAAATCGCACTAATAAAGTAATACGATTAAATTGAACGATATTTATTTAATAAAAATACTTGAATACAAATCATAAATTCTAAAAAGATTTACTTGAAATGTATCACAGAAAAACTTTTTTTTCACTTTTAAAT
The DNA here is from genome assembly GCA_009761765.1 of Phenacoccus solenopsis. Taxonomy (NCBI): domain Eukaryota; kingdom Metazoa; phylum Arthropoda; class Insecta; order Hemiptera; family Pseudococcidae; genus Phenacoccus; species Phenacoccus solenopsis. The sequence goes on along the minus strand of VFXL01000261.1, from coordinate 21,912 downwards.
TACATTTAGGGAAGTAATCAAATTAATTCATCAATTTACAAACAAATCATTTTTAGACTTAACAATAAAAGTAAGTGAAAAACTTAGATTAAAAAAAAAAAACATCTAAAGAATGATGAAGGAAAAGAAATCACTTTTAGTACACAATATATAATTCCCGAAATTTTTAAGCATCTAAAAAAATGATTATCAATTTATTGCTATTGTACATTAGATTCTGCGTTCAGGTACGACTTTTCAAATTGTAACGTCAACCTTCCCAACTGGCCTTCGGTTAATATTTTATTAATCAATTTTTGAGCAATTTCAACTTGATCTGTTGACATATTACGCAGCTGATTAGCGAAACACTGTCCCAAGTTATCGTACGGATCAATATTGTTTTCAGGAACAGATGTGTAGAGAGGCGATTGGGGTGAAAAATTCAATTGATTTAGAGAAGGATCTTCACTTGAGTCAACATTTTCCACGGTGTTTCTATAGATTTGTTGATTGTCGAGATTCGTATTTGTTTCAGAACCTGACACCACTACTCCATCAGAATTTCCTAGGTGTGAACGTCTGCTTTCTTCAGAACATAACTCTATTGCAGCTTTCAGGTGTTCAATGCAAGTTTTCAATAGGGAACCGAATTCACCGAAGTTACTCACGATTCTTTCAAATAATGAGCGTAGTGAGAGCACTTCACTTTGACTCGTTGGTAAAGGTTCAGCAAGCGACAAATGCCGATCAACGGTCTTTCTAAATGTTGCACAACACTTTTGAGCAAATTATTAAATTCCACAAACTTTCGAAAAATTTCTTCAGAAGGCGCTGGATATACGGTAGTTGAGGCTTCACTTGCAACTGACATATCGTCTGATTCCTGAATAAGGATTTAAATTTTAGTTTCTTTTCATTAGCAGTTATAACTTTTAATAAATTATTACAGATGAAATATATTTACCTCTTCATCATCACTGAAAGGATGATCTAGAATGATGTTCTCATCATCTTCTAATATGTCATCAGTGTCTTTTGACAGATGATCAAGCGCGGGCATGCTGTTGTTATTATTTAATAACTTTACACGTGGAAAATACTCTGTGCTTAAGGTTGTTATAAAAAACTTATTCGACTTCAATCATGAATTTATACGATGAAAGTACACGAAATACAGCGAATTCGAAGTCGTTATACGCATTGCTTGATAATTTTAAAACATTCAAAAACTGGAAACTTTCATACCTTAACTTCAAACGACTAATCTAACCTTAACTCATACTTCCAAGTTCAACCTCAACTTCACTCAAGTTATTCTTTCGTATCTTTTATTTATTCCTTAATGTTGCATGATAACCGGTATAACCGATTATAGAGTATTATTATAATGACTGGTCTATGTTCTAATTGGTCGTATGTTACGCGCGGAATAACCAATCATAACGCTAGAATGTAATAAAATGTAGGTAGTTTCATTTCTACCTTCCTGAATAATATCGTTCAGTTTTCAGTGAACGACTAAAATTCGTTTGTGATTTGAATCATCAGCTGATTTGTGTTTTTATTTTACGAGTTAGTCGAGGTAAATTTACCACATTCCAACTTGCTGATTGGTTGTTACAGGCGTGACGTATGACCAATTAGAACATAGAGACATAGACCAGTCATCATAAAATATACTCTATGCGTAAACGAGTACTCGTTTCGAAAACGATCGACGATGATCGGTTATATAACCGATTAATGCAATCAGTGTTGTAGGAACGAACATATGTCTGTTCTTGTTCCTGTTCTTGTTCCTGGAAAGACCCAGTCATTTGATCCTGTTCCTGACTCGTTCTTATTCTCAATGTTTCAACTGTTCTCGTTCCGTTCTTCGTTCTTTCAATCCTTTATGGTCTCGTTCTTGTTCGTTCTTCGTTCTGTTCTCGTTCTTCAACTTTTCTTTCTTTCTTTTTTTTTGATAACGTGTTTACAGTTAACGTTGTTGTTGAAATTGAAAATCAATTAATTGAAGCTAATAATTAAAAAAAAAATACTCATATGGGTATATGTAGCACTTGCCTGAAGTATAAATTTCTTATTTTCTCTTTCCCTTCATGATATCTATTAATTTTATAATAAATCATGAACTTTCAAAAGAACGAAGAACAACAAAAAATTACATCGTTCTTGTTCTTGTTTTTGTACCAGTGTTGGAAGAACAGTTCGCGAACAAGAACGAAAACGCAGAAAAACGGTGATTTTTAAAGAACGGAAACGGGAACGAGAACGAGAACTTTGATTTGTTGAGAACGAGATCAGGAACGAGAACGCGAACATCCATCTTTTGAGAACGGAAATGGGAACAGGAACGGGAACGGATAAATTAAGTAACATAAGAACGAACAAACGAACGAACGAACAAAGAACAAAATTTTCCGGTTTTTGGTTTCTGTTCTTCTAATTTTATAGTTGTTGCTTTAACAGTACACAAACCGAGGTTGTATGTTGTAAAAATGATATTTTTTCTAAAAATTTAAGCGTATTCTCTCCCGCGTATTTTTACCACATTTCTGTACACTGTACATGTTGAGTGTAGTAGTCTACTTCAATGTTCTGTACCTATGTTAGTTACCTTACTATATTTTAAAATTTTTAAAAGTAAAAATGAAATCTCCAAGCGTTTAGAGTGTAAATTTTTTCGAAGGTTTTCATCTTCAGGTATAAAACTGCGGAGTAAATGATACTTCTGTTTTTTCAGTTTTGGAATCTCGTTCAGGTACTTTGAAGAATTTTCACGCATAATCACGTTCAAGTGAACATTTCAGTGAACATTAGAAAAAAAAATGAACAAAACAAAGATAATATTCGCGAAATAAAATAATAAATTGTAAATACTGATCATAGACGGTACTGATTAAAAAAAAAATCCAAGAACGAGAACGAAGAACGGGAACAAGAACGGGAACGCTCAGTCAAAAGATTGAGAACGAACGAACAAAGAACGAACAAGTCACAGAATAAAATCACGAACACAAACAGGAACAGAACTGATGCGTCAAGATTGTGAGAACAAAACAATTGGAAAAGAGCAATCAGTCAAGGAGAACAGGAACAGGAACGGGAACAAGAACGATGTCTTGGCCGTTCTTCCAACACTGTTTTGTACCTCAACATTGTTCATTAGTTGGTTCTCGTTTTGTTCTTTGATCTTTCAGTTTGAAAATATTCTGTTCTCGTTCTGTTCTTTGTTCTTCATGTATATCACTTTTATGTTCTCGTTCTTGGTCCTGTTCCTCAGGAACAATAAAAATTCTCCGTTCTTGTTGTTCTTCGTTCTCGTTCTTTGGTTTGTTCCAGGGCTGTTAACTTAAACGTATATTAGTTAAATTCAGTTAAAGTTTCAGTCTTTCAAACCAAAAATAAGAGTTAAAGTTAGCAGTTTTATTCTTTTCACTTAAAGTTTAAGTTATAGTTAAAGTTGATGTAAACTAGTTTTAACTTGAATAAAATAAAAGTTTAGAGTTAAGGTTAAAGTTAAATTCTTCTTTATAGTTGAAAAAGTTAAAGTTAGTTAAAGTTTAATTCTTCTTTTAAAATAGTTAAAGAAGTTGAAGTTAGAATGAAATAATGTAGTTACCGATTATATCATATCCGCTTTTTATGTATGATGAAAAGATGAAATAAGACATAAGAGTTTCCAAATTCAATAAATTAAGCGTTTACAAAAATATAAAATGAATTTAATTTAAAATTTCACATTTAAAATTTTAATTTTCAAAACTACTTAATATAATATAATTATTTCGCAGTAACAAAAGATCATTAATAATAGAAAACAGACCCTTTGAGACTGCATTGCAAAGGGTCTAAAATGAACCTCAAGTCGCTGAATGTTCGTTCAAAGTTGGAAAATTGGAAATTGGCTTGAGACTTTAACCAAAACGATTTTTTTTTTAAGTTTAAGTTAAAGTTTAATTCAGTTTCAGGGACTGAAAATATTAGTTTAAGTTTTATTCAGTTACATACATTGGGATTTATAGTTATAGTTAAATTCAGTTATATTCTTAATACGTGAAAATACGAGTCAGTTTGAGTTAAAGTTAAGAGTTTTAGTTATTGTTAACAGCCCTGGTTTGTTCCTACTTCCTACAACACTGAATGCAATTATTCAGAAATATCTGATAATAATATCAAGTACTAAATAAAATCTGTTAGGAGCGCTAGTTGAAGATTGTCTTTTCCAGTGTTGTAGGAACAAACCCAAGAACGAGAACGAAGAACAACAAGAACAGAGAATTTTCATTGTTCCTGAGGAACAGAACCAAGAACGAGAACATAAAACTGATATGTATGAAGAACAAAGAACAGAACGAGAACAGAATATTTTCAAACTGAAAGATCAAAGAACGAAACGAGAACCAACTAATGTAAAATGCTGAGGAACGAGAACAAAAACAAGAACGGATGTAATTTCGAGTTGTTCTTCGTTCTTTTGAAAGTTAATGATTTATCACAAAATTAATAGATATCATGAGGGGAAAGAGAAAATAAAAAACTTCTAAAAGCGGACAAATGCTGCGTATACCCGTATAAATCCTTTTTTTTTTTTTATTAATTAGCTTCAATTAATTAATTTTCAATTTCAACAACAACATAAACTGTAAACACGTTATCAAAAAAAAAAAAAAGAACAAAAGAAAAAGTTGAAGAACGAGAACAGAACGAAGAACGAACAAGAACGAGACCATAAAGGATTGAAAGAACAAAGAACAGAACGAGAACAACATTGTAAAGAATTAAAAGAACGAAGAACGGAACGAGAACAGTTGAAACATTGAGAATAAGAACGAGTTAGGAACAGGATCAAATGACTGGGTCTTTCCAGGAACAAGAACAGACATATGTTCGTTCCTACAACACTGGTCTTTTCTACCATTTTTCTTGAGCGGTGCTTAAATAGGTAAATACGAAAAGTTGATTTTAAAATTTTAAAAAATGAAACAATTGGAAGAATAAATGCAAAGCGTCCTCAAAGAAAGTTTCTCTAACAACATATTCTAATTTCAAATCATTTCACTGCGTTATTTTTGAGAATAACATAGTTCAACCCAACCCTTCGACCATATACTATGGACTGCTAATGGTCGTACCTTTGACTATATACTAGATGGACCGAGCTAGCAAGTAGCAACAAGCAAATGCCAACCCAAAAACGGTGATACATTACACAGATTTTCTCAGAACACTCGTGACTAAATTCTAAATGCGCATGCGCAAATTTATTTCGCGCTAATAGTGCGGCAAGGGGACATCGATAGTACTGCTTAAAATCAGAATAACATGAATGTAATAAAGGACTTCAGGCATGCGCAAGATATAAAGTTGCAACAAGTGTTCCGACTCTGATGCATGTAATGTTTCACCGCAGTTTTCCTACACGTAACTCGGTCGTCTCGGTCCATCTAGTATACCGGGTGTCTATTCCATTCGGGTACCCTAGAGCGCTAAAATCTCTAACATAACGTTGTTAATTATAATTATTACATAAATGGGTACACTATATGAGATTCGTGAAATATAATAATTCAAAGCTAAAAATTTTGAGATTTTTCATGTTATTAAGGAGGCAACCAAGCGCGTATATTTAAAGTTATTCGAATTAACTGAATAGCCATTTCAGGGAATTTTGCGCTTAATGGTACCCGAATCGAATAGACACCCGGTATAGTCAAAGGTTTTGCCTTATCCCCTTTGACTATTTACCTCACCATCCCTTCTTGAAAATAATTGAAAACAATGTTACCAGATTACCAGTCACATATATCATTTCTCAAAAACATTAATTATTGTAGATAACACTGTACATACTGAACTATGATCTATGAATAACCAATTACATTGCAACTTGCTAGTCAGAATAAAGTAACAAAAATTACGAATTTTTTGTATTTTCAATAGCATTATTAAATTTTTTCATTTGTTTAAGGCGGTGCTTCCTTTGACTATATAGTATAAGGTGCTTCGGAAAATAAGTTGGTAAATGCGAAAAAGTTAATTTTATAATGAAGAAATGAAAAATGGGAAGATAAAAATGTTAAGCCCCCTCAAGCAAAGTCTCTAAAACAGCATAATTATTATAATATTGTAAATCATATTATCGTTGCGTTATTTTTGAGAAAAATGCTACCGATAAAAATAGGATATGTATAATATATAATTTTATTGGTAGTATTTTTCTTAAAAATAATGTAACAAAATGATTTGAAATTATATTTATATTGTTTCAGAGACTTTGTTTGAAGGGGCTTGGCATTTATTTTTCCGAATCTTTCATTTCCTTTTTTTAAAATCAACTTTTTCGCATTTACCTTCTTTTCCGAAGCACCGCCTTAATAACGAGGACACGTTGATACATTAAAGGTTCAATTTGAATTTACTTGAAGTTAGGGCGAAACTTGAACCTCACTTTAGCAAATACTGGAATTGAAAATTTCGAATTCATGATCTCATCAAGGGGTATTACGACGTCAATGTTATGATTATAGATATACTTTAAAGAGTAAATTAAATTTTAAAATTATGAATAAATGAAATACAGCGAAGATTCGCCTTATTAACCCTATACCCAAAAAGTATTAAATATTACGATGTAAATTATAAATGCGTGTTTTAGTTCAACAACAATAATTGTGGTTTTTGAAAAAATAAAATTAATATCATATTTGCATCAATATATAAAGGATTTAGAAATTAATCGAACTTTAGATCTGAACATCTAACTTTTTAAAGTGGAATTTTCTTAATGCTTAGTTGATTATACATATATCATAAGTTGTGGTATTCATTAGCCTCATATGCAGATTTCTAATAAATACCTGTCTAATGAATAGAAAAATTCTTCCTGATTATAAAATGTTGTACCAATGAAAACTACAAATATTTATAACACATTACCTATTATAAATTTTCTTTCGCTTGAACTTTCAATATAAGTACTTTGCTAAACATTTTTTTTTTTTTTTTTTTTCTTTGAACCGTGCCGTGTACAGCGGGGTGGCTATAGGCACGGGTTTTTATTGTTAAAGCGTTAAAGTAATGGGAAGAGGACGGTGGTATCTATGAAATGGAGGAGTTGAAGGACTGTCGTTTCGTCGTTTTGTAGGATTAGTGGCAGGGTATCTGGGAGATGCAGTCGATGTCTGAGGGAAGCAAGTCTTGGACACTCAACAAGGAGGTGATAGACGGAGAGTTGGATATCGCAGTGGTTGCAGAAGGGTGCTGGGTCGCGTGCAAGGAGGTGAGAATGGGTTAAGTGGCAGTGGCCGATTCTCAATCTGCACAGTAGTACCTCCTCTTTCCTACTTCTGCGTAGAGAAGTGCTCCAGAGGTTGGTGTCCGACTTGATTGATTTGAGTTTGTTAGTGGGTGGAACTTGTGACCAGATCTTTGACCATTTTTCGATTATTCTTTTTTTGGCAGCGTTTAAAATTATAAAATGGTGTACTTTATAATAATTATGTTAAATTTATTTTGCTTAGGAAGGTTTAGGTATAAGTATAAAGTAGCTTATTTACATTCATATTATTTGAAGTAAAATGTTATAATAATTTAATTAACCGAATGAAGTTTCTCTACTTTGGCCGTAATTTTATTTTCATTTTTCAATTAAGATTCATCTTTTACCTAATTGCATAATAAAATTCCAAACACTATAATATTTACCTTCTTTGGCTAATCCTTTATGTCCATCTAACGGGGTAGTTTGTATTATGCCATCTGCTTGCGTTATTTTTCGACCAAAAGATAAATGTCTTATATGATGAGTTGTATTGAACATGTGTGATGAATACGGTTGTACATCGTGTACTAAAAAAAAATCAACGTTTCAAGTAAAATTTCATCGCTATTCATAGAAATACGAAGGATGAGGTATTTACATAATAAATCTTAGTGATAATTTAACCAAAAAAATATTACCATGTATATGACTAATTGAAAAACTTTGGCCTGGAGCAATGTGAAAACTTCCGCCAACCTACACATTTTCAATTTATGTTTTAATTTTATTTTATTGAAGGCACCATTGAAAATAAATTTTGAATACTCTTTGGGATAAAAACATAATCAATGATATAATTTGAATTCAAAATTCAAATTCAACTTGATACCTTAAAAATTATCAGTGATTAATCATTATTATTATTACTATTATTAAAAATGAAGTAGTGCATAATATACTATTACAACTTAGAACATGAGTGACCAGTAATGTGTATCGATGCACAAGAAAAACGTTTAGTCAGAATAAATTTCCAGATAAGGGATTCAAACTTTACTAGCGTTTGTGAAAATAATTCTTAAGTATCTTTTTTATTTCTAAAGAATCTTGAGAATGTTTTTCAATTATACCCTATTAACTTCCATGGTTCCGTACAACTGACATCCTTCCTTGAAAATAGAAGAATTCGTATTCAATTCGGTTTGGCATTGGACAAATCGTTCAGGATTAAACACCCATTTTTTTTTTCGATATGCCTCTTTCACTTCCATACACGTGTTACAACACCTAAAATTATTATTCAGGAAAAACGTTGATTTCTTTCTTTGAAAAGTATGAAAGATTTATAGAAGTGTAAACTTACTGATCATTCTCCCCGGCTCCATAACAACTCCCACATTCAGTAGAATTCTAAAAAACGACAATTTATTTTCATCAATAATTCTAGCTAATTGATATTATGCAAGCAACAGATGAATCTTTAGATACCTGTTTACTTGACATCGGTGTGGTAGTTTTGTTGACTGGTCTAAGATCTGTGAAAAAGTGCATTTTTCAGTCAAAGGTATAATACAAATACAAAAATTTTTTTAAATTGACACTATTTTTTACCTTCCTTCTTAGGCGGCTCGATTGGAACTCCATTTAAATCTAATCTTCTTTTAAATATGTTGTAATCGATATGAAGATGCTGATCACCTGCGGTATCTACAGCATCAAGAGCCAAGTCTAAAACAGTCATTTTAATTTTAATATTTGCTTTGTATTTTTCATCAAAATTATGAATCAAATTCTTACATTCGCAAGATATAGAAGATACAACAATGTCCAAATTTATTTGTAATTTAGATCCCCCAGAGACATCAACAAAGATCTCTTCTTTCCATGATGGTTGAAAGTAATCAATGAATTCCCAAAGTGTCAGATAAAAGATTGTTATCCAACATAGTATGGTAACTGTAAAAAGTTTTCGGTCATTATTGCAATAACACGACAAAGTCTTAACGGACAATTATAGTCGATGTGGAAATCGTTACCAAAACCACCGTATAACGTTTTTTCTTGAAAATCTTCTAAAGGCTTAGTAAAAACATCTAAGCATTTGAATTTATTGATGAAGTTGATGACGTTTTTCTCCGACATCATGAATTCTTAACGAAATATTGTACAAAAATTGGAAAATATATTCTCAGCATTAATAATACTCTCAGATGAAAGGAATAATTATTTATTTTACGGGCATTTTATATTATATTAGCTACGAGATTAACATTTTTTATAACATAGCTCGATTGCTGACTACACAGTCACTGTTGTTAATTACGACGGAGAAATTAGCACGCGTTTTTCAGCACGCGTATTTGTGATAAGAAAAATTCACACTAATGAGCATAGTAGAGCAATGTATTACGTGTCTGAATATTAAACTAAAATGAAAATTATTGAATATTATTATATTATTGAACTAATTACAACCACATTAAAAAGAATAAAAAAAAACACATTTTAATTATGAAATGAAACAAATTAAATTATTTCTCAAAAAAAACCTGCTTTCGAATATTGAGTCATTCCCTACAAGGGTTGCCACTCAAAAAAACAATCTGCAAACAGTCTCAAAAATATTACTCTAGTATACCGCAAACATAAGACATGTCCAATCGCGGCAACTCACTTTATTCTTGAGTTATGCTTGAGAGGTTTGGGCTCACCTTCAGACGCATGTGTCAATGTGACCGTACTTACGTGTGAATTCCTCAAATACTAGACATAGAAAAATTCTCAAAAAATTCTCAAAAAATCTACTCGAGTATACCTTCAAAACGAGATATCACTCAACTCGGCACCTCACTTAGTTCTTGAGTTATCCTCAAGAGTGTTATGGATCATTTTCACATATATCACCAATGTGACTTCACTGACATGCGAATTCCTCAAATACTAGACATAGAAAAATTCTCAAAAAATTCTCAAAAAATCTACTCCAGTATACCTTCAAAACGAGATATCACTCAACTCGGCACCTCACTTAGTTCTCGAGTTATCATCAAAATAATAATGGCTCGGCTTGGGCTCACCTTCAGACGCATGTGTCAATGTGACCGTACTTACGTGTGAATTCCTCAAATACTAGACATAGAAAAATTCTCAAAAAATTCTCAAAAAATCTACTCGAGTATACCTTCAAAACGAGATATCACTCAACTCGGCACCTCACTTAGTTCTTGAGTTATCCTCAAGAGTGTTATGGATCATTTTCACATATATCACCAATGTGACTTTACTGACATGCGAATTCCTCAAATACTAGACATAGAAAAATTCTCAAAAAATTCTCAAAAAATCTACTCGAGTATACCTTCAAAACGAGATATCACTCAACTCGGCACCTCACTTAGTTCTCGAGTTATCATCAAAACAATAATGGTTCGGCTTGGGCTCACCTTCAGACGCATGCGTCAATGTGACCGTACTTACGTGTGAATTCCTCAAATACTAGACATAGAAAAATTCTCAAAAAATTCTCAAAAAATCTACTCCAGTATACCTTCAAAACGAGATATCACTCAACTCGGCACCTCACTTAGTTCTCGAGTTATCATCAAAATAATAATGGCTCGGCTTGGGCTCACCTTCAGACGCATGTGTCAATGTGACCGTACTTACGTGTGAATTCCTCAAATACTAGACATAGAAAAATTCTCAAAAAATTCTCAAAAAATCTACTCGAGTATACCTTCAAAACGAGATATCACTCAACTCGGCACCTCACTTAGTTCTCGAGTTATCATCAAAATAATAATGGCTCGGCTTGGGCTCACCTTCAGACGCATGTATCAATGTGACCGTACTTACGTGTGAATTCCTCAAATACTAGACATAGGAAAATTCTCAAAAAATTCTCAAAAAATCTACTCGAGTATACCTTCAAAACGAGATATCACTCAACTCGGCACCTCACTTAGTTCTTGAGTTATCCTCAAGAGTGTTATGGATCATTTTCGCATATATCACCAATGTGACTTCACTGACATGCGAATTCCTCAAATACTAGACATAGAAAAATTCTCAAAAAATTCTCAAAAAATCTACTCCAGTATACCTTCAAAACGAGATATCACTCAACTCGGCACCTCACTTAGTTCTCGAGTTATCATCAAAACAATAATGGTTCGGCTTGGGCTCACCTTCAGACGCATGCGTCAATGTGACCGTACTTACGTGTGAATTCCTCAAATACTAGACATAGAAAAATTCTCAAAAAATTCTCAAAAAATCTACTCGAGTATACCTTCAAAACGAGATATCACTCAACTCGGCACCTCACTTTGTTCTTGAGTTATCCTCAAGAGTGTTATGGATCATTTTCGCACATATCACCAATGTGACTTCACTGACATGCGAATTCCTCAAATACTAGACATAGAAAAATTCTCAAAAAATTCTCAAAAAATCTACTCGAGTATACCTTCAAAACGAGATATCACTCAACTCGGCACCTCACTTAGTTCTCGAGTTATCATCAAAACAATAATGGTTCGGCTTGGGCTCACCTTCAGACGCATGCGTCAATGTGACCGTACTTACGTGTGAATTCCTCAAATACTAGACATAGAAAAATTCTCAAAAAATTCTCAAAAAATCTACTCGAGTATACCTTCAAAACGAGATATCACTCAACTCGGCACCTCACTTAGTTCTCGAGTTATCATCAAAACAATAATGGTTCGGCTTGGGCTCACCATCAGACGCATGCGTCAATGTGACTGTACTTACGTGTGAATTCCTCAAATACTAGACATAGAAAAATTCTCAAAAAATTCTCAAAAAATCTACTCGAGTATACCTTCAAAACGAGATATCACTCAACTCGGCACCTCACGTAGTTCTCGAGTTATCATCAAAATAATAATGGTCGGCTTGGGCTCACCTTCAGACGCATGTGTCAATGTGACCGTACTTACGTGTGAATTCCTCAAATACTAGACATAGAAAAATTCTCAAAAAATTCTCAAAAAATCTACTCCAGTATACCTTCAAAACGAGATATCACTCAACTCGGCACCTCACTTAGTTCTCGAGTTATCATCAAAAAATAATGGTCGGCTTGGGCTCACCTTCAGACGCATGTATCAATGTGACCGTACTTACGTGTGAATTCCTCAAATACTAGACATAGAAAAATTCTCAAAAAATTCTCAAAAAATCTACTCGAGTATACCTTCAAAACGAGATATCACTCAACTCGGCACCTCACTTAGTTCTTGAGTTATCCTCAAGAGTGTTATGGATCATTTTCGCACATATCACCAATGTGACTTCACTGACATGCGAATTCCTCAAATACTAGACATAGAAAAATTCTCAAAAAATTCTCAAAAAATCTACTCGAGTATACCTTCAAAACGAGATATCACTCAACTCGGCACCTCACTTAGTTCTCGAGTTATCATCAAAACAATAATGGTTCGGCTTGGGCTCACCTTCAGACGCATGCGTCAATGTGACCGTACTTACGTGTGAATTCCTCAAATACTAGACATAGAAAAATTCTCAAAAAATTCTCAAAAAATCTACTCGAGTATACCTTCAAAACGAGATATCACTCAACTCGGCACCTCACTTTAGTTCTTGAGTTATCCTCAAGAGTGTTATGGATCATTTTCGCACATATCACCAATGTGACTTCACTGACATGCGAATTCCTCAAATACTAGACATAGAAAAATTCTCAAAAAATTCTCAAAAAATCTACTCAGTATACCTTCAAAACGAGATATCACTCAACTCGGCACCTCACTTAGTTCTCGAGTTATCATCAAAACAATAATGGTTCGGCTTGGGCTCACCTTCAGACGCATGCGTCAATGTGACCGACTTACGTGTGAATTCCTCAAATACTAGACATAGAAAAATTCTCAAAAAATTCTCAAAAAATCTACTCAGTATACCTTCAAAACGAATATCACTCAACTCGGCACCTCACTTAGTTCTCGAGTTATCATCAAAATAATAATGGTCGGCTTGGGCTCACCTTCAGACGCATGTATCAATGTGACCGTACTTACGTGTGAATTCCTCAAATACTAGACATAGGAAAATTCTCAAAAAATTCTCAAAAAATCTACTCGAGTATACCTTCAAAACGAGATATCACTCAACTCGGCACCTCACTTTGTTCTTGAGTTATCCTCAAGAGTGTTATGGATCATTTTCGCATATATCACCAATGTGACTTCACTGACATGCGAATTCCTCAAATACTAGACATAGAAAAATTCTCAAAAAATCTACTCTAGTATACCTTCAAAACGAGATATCACTCAACTCGGCACCTCACTTAGTTCTCGAGTTATCATCAAAACAATAATGGTTCGGCTTGGGCTCACCTTCAGACGCATGCGTCAATGTGACCGTACTTACGTGTGAATTCCTCAAATACTAGACATAGAAAAATTCTCAAAAAATTCTCAAAAAATCTACTCGAGTATACCTTCAAAACGAGATATCACTCAACTCGGCACCTCACTTAGTTCTTGAGTTATCCTCAAGAGTGTTATGGATCATTTTCGCACATATCACCAATGTGACTTCACTGACATGCGAATTCCTCAAATACTAGACATAGAAAAATTCTCAAAAAATTCTCAAAAAATCTACTCGAGTATACCTTCAAAACGAGATATCACTCAACTCGGCACCTCACTTAGTTCTCGAGTTATCATCAAAACAATAATGGTTCGGCTTGGGCTCACCTTCAGACACATGTGTCAATGTGACCGAACTTATGTGTGAATTCCTCAAATACTAGACATAGAAAAATTCTCAAAAAATTCTCAAAAAATCTACTCCAGTATACCTTCAAAACGAGATATCACTCAACTCGGCACCTCACTTAGTTCTCGAGTTATCATCAAAACAATAATGGTTCGGCTTGGGCTCACCTTCAGACGCATGTGTCAATGTGACCGTACTTACGTGTGAATTCCTCAAATACTAGACATAGAAAAATTCTCAAAAAATTCTCAAAAAATCTACTCGAGTATACCTTCAAAACGAGATATCACTCAACTCGGCACCTCACTTAGTTCTTGAGTTATCCTCAAGAGTGTTATGGATCATTTTCACATATATCACCAATGTGACTGTACTGACATGCGAATTCCTCAAATACTAGACATAGAAAAATTCTCAAAAAATTCTCAAAAAATCTACTCGAGTATACCTTCAAAACGAGATATCACTCAACTCGGCACCTCACTTAGTTCTCGAGTTATCATCAAAACAATAATGGTCGGCTTGGGCTCACCTTCAGACGCATGTGTCAATGTGACCGTACTTACGTGTGAATTCCTCAAATACTAGACATAGAAAAATTCTCAAAAAATTCTCAAAAAATCTACTCGAGTATACCTTCAAAACGAGATATCACTCAACTCGGCACCTCACTTAGTTCTTGAGTTATCCTCAAGAGTGTTATGGATCATTTTCACATATATCACCAATGTGACTTCACTGACATGCGAATTCCTCAAATACTAGACATGGAAAAATTCTCAAAAAATTCTCAAAAAATCTACTCGAGTATACCTTCAAAACGAGATATCACTCAACTCGGCACCTCACTTAGTTCTCGAGTTATCATCAAAAAATAATGGTTCGGCTTGGGCTCACCTTCAGACGCATGTGTCAATGTGACCGTACTTACGTGTGAATTCCTCAAATACTAGACATAGAAAAATTCTCAAAAAATTCTCAAAAAATCTACTCAGTATACCTTCAAAACGAATATCACTCAACTCGGCACCTCACTTAGTTCTCGAGTTATCATCAAAAAATAATGGTCGGCTTGGGCTCACCTTCAGACGCATGTATCAATGTGACCGTACTTACGTGTGAATTCCTCAAATACTAGACATAGAAAATTCTCAAAAAATTCTCAAAAAATCTACTCAGTATACCTTCAAAACGAGATATCACTCAACTCGGCACCTCACTTAGTTCTTGAGTTATCCTCAAGAGTGTTATGGATCATTTTCGCACATATCACCAATGTGACTTCACTGACATGCGAATTCCTCAAATACTAGACATAGAAAAATTCTCAAAAAATTCTCAAAAAATCTACTCCAGTATACCTTCAAAACGAGATATCACTCAACTCGGCACCTCACTTAGTTCTCGAGTTATCATCAAAACAATAATGGTTCAGCGTAGGCTCACCTTCAGACACATGTGTCAATGTGACCGAACTTATGTGTGAATTCCTCAAATACTAGACATAGAAAAATTCTCAAAAAATTCTCAAAAAATCTACTCGAGTATACCTTCAAAACGAGATATCACTCAACTCGGCACCTCACTTAGTTCTCGAGTTATCATCAAAACGAAATAATGGTTCGGCTTGGGCTCACCTTCAGACGCATGTGTCAATGTGACCGACTTACGTGTGAATTCCTCAAATACTAGACATAGAAAAATTCTCAAAAAATTCTCAAAAAATCTACTCGAGTATACCTTCAAAACGAGATATCACTCAACTCGGCACCTCACGTAGTTCTCGAGTTATCATCAAAATAATAATGGCTCGGCTTGGGCTCACCTTCAGACGCATGTGTCAATGTGACCGTACTTACGTGTGAATTCCTCAAATACTAGACATAGAAAAATTCTCAAAAAATTCTCAAAAAATCTACTCAGTATACCTTCAAAACGAATATCACTCAACTCGGCACCTCACTTAGTTCTCGAGTTATCATCAAAAATAATGGTCGGCTTGGGCTCACCTTCAGACGCATGTATCAATGTGACCGTACTTACGTGTGAATTCCTCAAATACTAGACATAGAAAATTCTCAAAAAATTCTCAAAAAATCTACTCAAGTATACCTTCAAAACGAGATATCACTCAACTCGGCACCTCACTTTGTTCTTGAGTTATCCTCAAGAGTGTTATGGATCATTTTCGCACATATCACCAATGTGACTTCACTGACATGCGAATTCCTCAAATACTAGACATAGAAAAATTCTCAAAAAATTCTCAAAAAATCTACTCGAGTATACCTTCAAAACGAGATATCACTCAACTCGGCACCTCACTTAGTTCTCGAGTTATCATCAAAAAATAATGGTTCAGCTTGGCTCACCTTCAGACACATGTGTCAATGTGACGACTTATGTGTGAATTCCTCAAATACTAGACATAGAAAAATTCTCAAAAAATTCTCAAAAAATCTACTCGAGTATACCTTCAAAACGAGATATCACTCAACTCGGCACCTCACTTAGTTCTCGAGTTATCATCAAAACAATAATGGTTCGGCTTGGGCTCACCTTCAGACGCATGTGTCAATGTGACCGTACTTACGTGTGAATTCCTCAAATACTAGACATAGGAAAATTCTCAAAAAATTCTCAAAAAATCTACTCGAGTATACCTTCAAAACGAGATATCACTCAACTCGGCACCTCACTTTGTTCTTGAGTTATCCTCAAGAGTGTTATGGATCATTTTCGCACATATCACCAATGTGACTTCACTGACATGCGAATTCCTCAAATACTAGACATAGAAAAATTCTCAAAAAATTCTCAAAAAATCTACTCGAGTGTACCTTCAAAATAAGATATCACTCAACTCGGCACCTTACTTAGTTCTTATACAAAGTTTGAATGCGAATGAACAAAGTTAATGCTTTGTATTTATTGTAAGGTTTGTTTCTCAAGAATTTTGTTGCATTATACAAAAGGTTTTATATGGCTTTATAAGCCTGCTATTGAGTTTTCTCGCATCTTTTACGCATTCTTCTGCATTCGTGGGGGTCAGTTGAGATAACATTTATTTTGGTACGCAAGTTGTTATACCTACAATTGTTTTACCGAGTGGTTGCTATCCGGGAATGTTTTCATTTTCATAGCGTTATAATTTGGGAAAGTACACCCTTCAAGAGTAGGGTCGAATTCGTTAAAACTTTTGAAATGTTTCAAGTGGTGAGTGGTAAATTACATGTGGTCGGTTACATCTACCTTAAATCAAAGAAATGCAAAGTAAAGATTTACTAGGATTGCAGAAAGCTTCGAGCAGGTGAATGTAAGGCAAAGGCGATAACGAATGCCTTTCCGGCCAATGAACTTCTTGTTATCATTAAGAGTCCAAAGCGTCTTTCTGTAATTTAGGGTACCATTCACCAAATTGACTTTCGGGAATAAATCCATTCGGAATATTTGAAATTTATGAATTTCTGATTTCAGTATTCGAGAAAAAATGATTCCGATACTTATCTTTCGTGCAAGTAGCTATCGGAAAAAATGTATTCGAAAAAGTAAATTCTGGATAATGTTCGTGAACTCGGAGAAATAACTGAATTATGTTGTTACTCACTTACCTGATTTTTTTTGTACACTTCATTCAATTCCGTTGGCGTAACTTTATGGCAACCATAGATACTTTCAATATAGATAATAGGATAAGGACGAAGGAATAACTAAATTACGTATGCACCCACCTACTTTTCCTACTTACCTGAATTTCATTTTTAATTTGTATCAGCTAGAAGATTAAAAAATGCCTACATATGGAGATTGTGCACCTAACGTCCAAACGTTCTAAAAATCGAATTTCTTAAAAGCCGAATGAAAGTTTCAAATATTACGATTTATATATTGACCTTTCTACAGGGTGACCACTGAGTTTGAGCACCCAAGCGAAACCATTAGCTAAAACATGAATAAATTCAAAACATATGTGTAATTTTGACAAGCAAAATGTACGAGTAATTTAAAATTTTTCATATCGTCGTTAGACGCTTACAAGGTAATAAATAAATGTTGTTTATTCCATTTTTATTCGTGCTAATATCATTGCATACAGTCTATTTCTATGAAAGAAAGGTTTTTAGCTGAGCTTTTAACTAAAAAACGATAGCTATTACAGCCTGCCTGATTTGGGAGGGGAAGGTCGGTGGGGTCTTGTTTCGTACCAATTGTAATCATCTGACAAATGTCCAACTTTTTGGTATAGTCATGAAGGGTTAAGCAAAGTTATTGCCAAATCAAAACAAGCCCCACTTAAAAACTCAGTTCCTGTAATGCGTGGCTGCTTTCATCTTTTTGCTTATAGTGTTGGAATGAAGTAGTCACCCAGTATAACTGAATTTTTATTATATTTTCGCTAAATTTTTGTGTAATTTTTTGGCAATTGTAAATTGTAGGCATCTATAAGGTAATGAGATCAATGCAACATATTTATCATTTTATTTATTAACGAATGTATAATCTCATTATATGAAGTTAGATACCTATATTATGAAATTTTTATATTATATTATTTTCTTTCTTCCTAATTTCATTGATAGTTAAGTACGTAATATCACTTTAGAACAATTTTTGCTACGGAATAATATTGTAGTAGGTTTGAAAATGAAGCATTCTCTTTAAAGCCCTCATCACACAGATCTGGCGCAAAATTGGCATAAAAATCTGTGTATGGTTCGTGGGTTTCAAAATTTGATAAAAACGTAGGATGGACGACAACATTAATGATAAAATAAGAAGAAATCATAATTTTTTAATGAAGCGATCAGTAAAAAATTTGAAGAAAGCAATTTATTTATGGAACTTATATATTACAGTGGTTAATAATAATCAATAAAGAAACAAATGCAATGGACTACATAATTATGTGACACGTTGCGTGAATAAGAAGAAATCATAATTTTTTAATGAAGCGATCAGTAAAAAATTTGAAGAAAGCAATTTATTTATGGAACTTATATATTACAGTGGTTAATAATAATCAATAAAGAAACAAATGCAATGGACTACATAATTATGTGACACGTTGCGTGAATAAGAAGAAATCATAATTTTTTAATGAAGCGATCAGTAAAAAATTTGAAGAAAGCAATTTGTTTATGGAACTTATATATTACAGTAGTTAATAATAATCAATAAAGAAACAAATGCAATGGACTACATAATTATGTGACACGTTGCGTGAACATCAGGCTTAGTCATAAAAAGTCGATTTTGTTTTTTTTTTCACAATTTTCAAATTAGGAAACTTCCTCTATCAGATGGTATGGTTGAAAAATAAAAAAAAATTTTTTGAATGTGAAATAATAATTTTTAATGAAAAAAAGCAGTGATAACAGTTACAATAATAAGTATTATAGTCACATACAATAATTGTGATCAAACAGAACTACATCACTTTTCACTTCATCTTTATTTATTGGTATAGGTGAGAAATGGAATGAAGCATCTTCCATTTCTACGCTGTCATCGACAATGTTACAATATATGGGAGGATCATCGCGAGGATCCTCAACTAATTTCTCTACCGTATCCAGATTTCGGGGATTAGGTGGATCAAAGTACATATGTCGACACAACAAACACCTGAACCCAATATTATTGAATTCTTCAAATTTTGTTTTGGATGTTGGATACATCTATAATGTATCCAACGTCGACATAATGTACAAAGGACCCATTGGACATGCGTGTATTTTTGATGCATTCGGGGAGTAATGTGATGTCCACAATACAAACATAGGTTTCTCATATCCCTCGAGGTATGAACAAGTTTTATTTGTAGGCGACTGCGTAAATTTAGCAAAGGAATATATTTATCATAAAGTAAGTAATGAATGTAAATTATTACAAATAAACCACAGCTGTGGCTATCCGTTTGCTTCGGATAAGTTTGTATTGTGGCATCTCCCCATGCATCATATCGAATTTGCTGGTTAGGTGCCAACATCTTGTTATAATTATTAACAAAGTTGTGCACCAGCTGTCCACATTACTATTATTAACAATAATATTTGAGTCATAATAATGATAGGTTCCGTTGCTGACATCGATACACAATAATGTCCAATGATCTTCACTCAAATTTAAAGGTAAAATAAATGTTGTGACTTCTAGGGAAAATGGCAGTAAACCACTCCTATATGCGAAGTCATACGTGATATTTTGATTTTTCTTCACCAAGTCAAGTGCGTGATTAGTTTTAATAAAACGCACACCACTTAATTTACAAGCTTTACCATATTCCTTCATCATTATATAAGAAAAATCTGCAACTAAAGCACTAATTGATGCATCAATTATATTACCATTAAGCCAATTCGTACCACTTAATGTATTTAGGTCTTTTCCTGTTACCAAAATAGGTTCTTTAAATACTGCAGAGTGTTTTGCAACGACATATTTATCGGAAATATCGGAGTTGCCTAAATAGTAATTAATATCGTCAAATAAACCAGACATAAACAGAACTTTACAATGTGGATATAAACCATCAATTTCCATTTTTGTACTCACTCTTTCCACATTTGGGAAAAAATGATAAAGGATAACTTTTCGAAACCAATAAGGGTCGAAAGTAGAATCTAAATTACGTTTCCTCAAAAATTGATACGTATACCACAAGACAAACACCCCACAATTGTATGCGTCCTCTTGGTAAGTATATTGATCGCATGAAATTAAAGTCCACCCAAAAACATCTACATGATCCTCACAATGAAGGTTTCTATTAGTGAGAAAGTTTATAAACTGATTTAAGAAGCCAATATTAGTATGTTGTTGTTCGTCTTTACCTACACCCCTTACCAATGGATCTAACACAAGAAATTCTTTTTTTTTAATATATACCACAGCCAACGCAAAATGGTTTGCATTTGGCATAAAAGGAATGAGAAGTACTTCAGCTATACTCCATTTCATTATATGTACCTCAGAATTATGGTCAAACTGAGCTTCATTTGCCATAAAACCAATTATTGGAAATGATAAGTGCGTTGGGATAAATAAAATATTCGTGACTTGCCATAATGGCCTATACTTTTGAAGGAATATCCACGCGCATTCGTCAATTAATGTATTGCTGAGGTATCCTTCTGCAGAGTTTTCATATAATGTCAGTAAATCACTACCTGATAATGTACTGAGAGGCCAATCGCTTCTCTTGTAACAATAATCTTTAGTCTTTTCCAACTGAGATTTCATACTTAGCCAAATACTTTGCAACTCTTCATCATCAATACCTACATGTTGTGAAAAAGTTGCACTTATGTCACAGTTACTCAACGCTGAAAGAGAGGGATTTGAGGTATTACTCAACTCCTTCTTTAATGCGTTATCTACTTTATCAAAATAACGAGTTAAATTCTTGCCTTGGAAAACGCTGTACCTACTACGTTTCCTTTTTGCCCAGTGTTCCTTTAGCAATATATTTTCAGTATCGACGTTCGTATCATCAATATCAAGTCTGTAATTACTATCATTTTGAGCGGAAGGTAAATCTTCTTCAATACTGTTCGTCTCTTCAATATCAAGTTTATTACTACCACTTTTTTGAAAAGTGTTTTTACGAGTATAACTTCGCTTGGTTTTAGGACGTGGTATATATGTCAGCTCTTTTAGTAAAGTTTGAATTTCATCCTTCATTCTCAGGAGAAATATACCAGGTCTCATATTTTTCTTTTCGGAAAATATGTGAGTTTTTACTTTTTTAAACCATGACTCTATGTTGGCGTTACTTAAACGCCTAATGTTACCCTCTGGGAAGGGATATGAAGCATAATTGCTGTCCATAAAGGTAATAAAGGAACGTAATTTGACAATAAACGCTCAGCAAAGAGAGGACAGTAGTA
>VFXL01000260.1:0-60000 GCA_009761765.1 Phenacoccus solenopsis | reverse complement strand
ACTCATTCTGTTTAATGTTTTCTTTCTGAGCATTATCCTCATTCCTTTTACGAAGTTTAACTCGAATTTCATCGGTCTTTTGAACTGCGGCTATATAGTAAGGACTACCTTTTAATAAGCCTTCATTTATATTTTGAAATTCAAACTTGTCCTCAATCTCTTCCAACACTGGCTTTTCAAGCTCACTTTTCAAAAAGTCATCTACTTCCGAAATTAAATGGCTAAGACTTTTAATACGTGAATGTACTTCAAAATCTAAATACTTACTTTGAAGTACATAGAGGAAATCTACTATAATTATCATGGCACGCTCATAAGATTGGCATTGTAT
This sequence comes from Phenacoccus solenopsis, assembly GCA_009761765.1. Taxonomy (NCBI): domain Eukaryota; kingdom Metazoa; phylum Arthropoda; class Insecta; order Hemiptera; family Pseudococcidae; genus Phenacoccus; species Phenacoccus solenopsis. Next base: position 59,669 of record VFXL01000260.1, on the reverse strand, counting down.
TAGTAAGGCCATCGTTTCCATGATGAACCACTTACAACCTTTGATAATTTTATTTGTATGACAAAACCGCTTTAATATTCCGACCATATGCGCGCAACAAATGTGAAGAAGAGTGAGATTTTTGAGATTTTCTTTTAGTGTTATATTTGTCGAGTAGTTGTAACATACTTGTAAGTAAACTTTTAATCCTATTTCGTTCCAAGCTAAAGATATAGCATGAAAGAAAGGAAAACTAAAATCTATTACAACTACAGAAAATAAAGGCCAACGTTGTAACGCTTTACACAGTCCTTTAAAATTTAGCAAAAAGCGACATATGGCCTCAGTACTATGCTGAGTTGTCAAGTTCTCCAATAATGGAATCGTTATTCCACCTACTTCCACAACACCAGCGTAGTAGTATACACTACCATCTGATACTTTACCTCGTTGAGTGCGGACTAAAGAACCGGTTGTATCAAAAAATAATACAAATTTGGTTTTTTGGTCTAATGCTTTAAGGAGATTCTTCAATTGTTTAATAGTATAAGCGCTGAAGCAATGGATGCTAAAGGGTACTTGGACACACTGAATATATTGTAAGTCTTCATTCTTATCATCATACTTCTCTTTCTCGTATCTTCTTATAACATCAAGAATGTCATGCTGGCTATATAGATTACGTTGAGTGATTTCTTCATTCATTTTATGAAGGGTTTTAGGACTTCTAATATTTTGTAGATTGCCCAAATCTATTTGTAACGTGTCAGCTTCTTTAATCATACGCTGCCTATATGCATATGGAGTAGTGGATGTAAGCTCATTTTTAACAATATCCCGGTCTACTCCTCGGCATTGTGATACCCTCTTAGTATTGTGGCATTCTAATACACCATTACTGTGAACCATCACTATAGCAATTTGATGTCGCACACTGATATCAAAGCGGAAGCGTTTCTCACATTTTATCTCATCATGTTTATGAGCACAATGTGCATACAGAACAATACGTTCTTTGTTTTTTTTTCCAGAGCCACGAAGATTAGAAGTCTTAAAAACTAGAATGCAAGACAAATTTAAATGCCAAATCTTCTTTCTCAGGCAACAATAAATTGTCTTCATACATACCTTACCTTTACTTATCCCTAGAACCTTTTCAGGAAGGAAAAGATAACCTTGTTTTTTATTATAACTAGAATCGAGACTACGACTTTTTTTCTCACACTGACACATTCGTTGGAAAAGCATGTAGATGTTATGACTTCCTAATTCAATATCGCTTTCCTTATGAATATAAAATTCATTCATACCTAAATCAACGTTTTATATTTCGAAGAGGCCCTTTGCAGCACCTTTCGAAACACCAACCTTTTACGGATTCTAGTCAAATAAGGTGGTTTGCCCATATTAGCCTTCTTCACAATAGAAGGTAAATGTGAAATGATAGTAGGTGTGCATTCATAAGTACCTGAAACATCCATACACTCCTGTTTTAAAGTTTCAGGCTTATGAAAATCTGATTCTTCATTAAGCGTTATATTACTGTACTCTTGTTTGTCCGCAGTGAAAGTAGATTTCTCACCGTATACACACAGCTCTTTGGAAAAAGCTTCATTTCTATTAATTAGAGAAGCATATGGATCACCATGCATACAACTTTCCTCTAAATGGACTCTATCTGCATGATGGAAAAGTGTTGATTCACGAGTATTATATTATCAATAGGCAAAACAGGAACATTAGAAGTGAGTAGGTGTTGAGGAGAGGATACGATACTACCATGTATGATTTGAGTAATTTCGTTATATATCACACGCCTATGAATTAACGTGTTTGGTATAAAAAATAACGTGCATAAGGAAGCGCACATTGAGCTCTCATCAACGTATGTCAATTGAATAGAAATATATCTCAGCTCAGTCATTTCAAGCATTTTCTTACGCAGATATTCCAAAGAAGCGCGAAATGTTGATGCGTCGGGTGCAAAAACATTTTGAAATTCAGCATCATACATTTTCATTAGTTTCCCAATCCTTTTCCGATTACTCGGAAGTTTGGCAATTCTTATATATTCCATAATCGAATCTAGCGTAGCATTTTGCTTACTGTGACTGCAGTGTGAAGAATCATAATACTTACCATTTTTCCAGTAGTAGTCTACAATTTTATCAACCTGAATTGCTGTCTTTGAATACACCATGATTTGAGAGTGTAAAGAATAAAGGTCAAGTTTTTCTTATTTTGTATTTCCCATGATTTTTTTTTGGAAATCTTTTATTTGAGCGATTACACCCATTTACTCCTTTGTTAATTTAATTATTTACTAAATACTATTTATTGAATTATTTACCAATATCTTTAATTCTTTAATTAAAAATAGAGATATGTCATCACCCTAATACTTTTCATAAATGAATAATCACGCAAATTGCAAAATTGGTAAGTCTACCAAAGAACTCAACAAAAATATAGATGCGTGCTGCGTAAGCGCCGACTTATTGAACATTACATACACTGTGTCTAATTGAGTTTAACAACCCCGAGCACCAAATTCCCTTTGATGAAGAAAAATGTCACCTATTTCATTTTATTCGACTTCATCATGGTGTAATGAATAATTTGAGACTTTGATAACTCAAATTCTATAATTTAAATATTTTTTACTGTTATTTGATATAGATTTAAATTCATTTCTTCCAAAATCAGTGTTGCAAAATTAACTGAAAAGAACCGTTGAAAGTTTAAAAACATTAATTATCTCGTAAATTATGAATTGAAATCATAGAGAAACGATTACTGATGTGTTAATTTTTTAATCTCGTAAAAGAAATGAAAAGAAATGAAATAATGAATATCTTTTTGTGGATGAAAAGAATTTAGCGCTTGGGGGTGTTAAAATTAGTTAGACACAGTCTACGTGTCTACCGTGCGTCAAGTGATTCGGGTACAATAAGCGCAAAAATTTCAGTTTGTTGATAACATAATAACAGTTAAACAACAATTTCTAAATTAGAAATGATTTTTAAAATTATTTTAATGAATTCTAAGACTGATAAATTCATTTCAACTGCATTACAATTACTTTGCATTTGAAAAAAACAATTTTAAATAATTGCAATAGAAATCTTTTCGCTGATTGTACTCGAATTACTTGGACGCACGTATAACCAGAGTTAAGCGTTTTAAACTAAAGCATTTAAAACACATGTTTGAAACTAAAAAAAAAAAACAAAAAAAAAATGAAATTTAAAACAAAATGCTGTTCAAAACTTGTGTTTAAAACGTTTTTTACTTTTTGTTATAAACATGTGATAGTTGCTGTAGAAAAAGCCTTTATAGGTAAATCGTATATTGCTCAAGAAAGCCAGAAAACAAAACAAATATGTGGTTAACAACATACTATACGTCAATTTCAAACTCAAAAATATCGCATAAATATGCATTTTGGCACGTTTTGACTACACCATGTTGTGGAGAAAGATTTTTAGAACAAAAAAAAAAAAAAAAAAAAAATTAAAAAAAAATGATTTCTTACATGTAAGGGGTCTTTCCACGACGAACATCACACATGTTCTTTATTGTCCCAAATTGTTTCTTCAAGTTTATATTATTCAACTAAAGAAATGTAAGTAAACCCTCATTACCAAGAATTTTTAACCTGGATTGCTGTGAAAGCATCTTCTAGATTTCGAAATTTTTTTCAAATTTCAACTTTCAATATCTTATTTTAATGGTATACTTGATTAGATTTTTTGGGAATTTATTGAGAATTTTCCTGTGTCTAGTATTTGAGGAATTCGCATATCAGTGAGGTCATTGGTGATATGTGCAAAAATGATCCATAATACTCTTGAGGATAACTCAAGAACTAAGTGAGGTGCCGAGTTGAGTGATATCTCGTTTTGAAGGTATACTCGAGTAAATTTTTTGAGAATTTTTTGAGAATTTTCCTATGTCTAGTATTTGAGGAATTCGAATGTCAGTGAAGTCACATTGGTGATATGTGCGAAAATGATCCATAATACTCTTGAGGATAACTCAATAACTAAGTGAGGTGCCGAGTTGAGTGATATCTTATTTTGAAGGTATACTCGAGTAGATTATTTGAGAATTTTTTGAGAATTTTTCTATGTCTAGTATTTGAGGAATTCACACATAAGTTCGGTCACATTGACACATGCGTCTGAAGGTGAGCCCAAGCCAAACCATTATTGTTTTGATGATAACTCGAGAACTAAAATAGGTGCCGAGTTGAGTGATATCTTATTTTGAAGGTATACTCGAGTAGTTTTTTGAGAATTTTTTGAGAATTTTCTATGTCTAGTATTTGAGGAATTCCCATGTCAGTGAAGTCACATTGGTGATATGTGCGAAAATGATCCATAATACTCTTGAGGATAACTCAATAACTAAGTGAGGTGCCGAGTTGAGTGATATCTTATTTTGAAGGTATACTCGAGTAGATTATTTGAGAATTTTTTGAGAATTTTTCTATGTCTAGTATTTGAGGAATTCGCATGTCAGTGAAGTCACATTGGTGATATGTGCGAAAATGATCCATAATACTCTTGAGGATAACTCAATAACTAAGTGAGGTGCCGAGTTGAGTGATATCTCGTTTTGAAGGTATACTCGAGTAGATTATTTGAGAATTTTTTGAGAATTTTTCTATGTCTAGTATTTGAGGAATTCACACATAAGTTCGGTCACATTGACACATGCGTCTGAAGGTGAGCCCAAGCCGAACCTTTTTTTTTTGATGATAACTCGAGAACTAAAAGAGGTGCCGAGTTGAGTGATATCTTATTTTGAAGGTATACTTGAGTAAATTTTTTGAGAATTTTTTGAGAATTTTTCTATGTCTAGTATTTGAGGAATCCACACATAAGTTCGGTCACATTGACGCATGCGTCTCAAGGTGAGCCCAAGCCGAACCATTATTGTTTTGATGATAACTCGAGAACTAAGAGGTGCCGAGTTGAGTGATATCTTATTTTGAAGGTATACTCGAGTAATTTTTTGAGAATTTTTTGAGAATTTTTCTATGTCTAGTATTTGAGGAATTCCACATGTCGTGAAGTCACATTGGTGATATGTGCGAAAATGATCCATTATTGTTTTGAGATAACTCGAAATAACTAAGTGAGGTGCCGAGTTGAGTGATATCTTATTTTGAAGGTATACTCGAGTAGATTTTTTGAGAATTTTTTGAGAATTTTCTATGTCTAGTATTTGAGGAATTCCACACATAAGTGGTCACATTGAGTGCGAAGTGAGCCAATAACCTTATTGTTTTGATGATAACTCGAATACTAAGAGGTGCCGAGTTGAGTGATATCTTTTTTGAAGGTATACTCGAGTAGATTTTTGAGAATTTTTTGAGAATTTTTCTATGTCTAGTATTTGAGGAATTCGCATGTCAGTGAAGTCACATTGGTGAATGTGCGAAAATGATCCATAATATCTTGAGATAACTCAGAATAAAAGTGAGGTGCCGAGTTGAGTGATATCTTTTTGAAGGTATACTCGAGTAGATTTTTGAGAATTTTTTGAGAATTTTTCTATGTCTAGTATTTGAGGAATTCACACATAAGTTCGGTCACATTGACACATGCGTCTGAAGGTGAGCCNGATACCCTCTTAGTATTGTGGCATTCTAATACACCATTACTGTGAACCATCACTATAGCAATTTGATGTCGCACACTGATATCAAAGCGGAAGCGTTTCTCACATTTTATCTCATCATGTTTATGAGCACAATGTGCATACAGAACAATACGTTCTTTGTTTTTTTTTCCAGAGCCACGAAGATTAGAAGTCTTAAAAACTAGAATGCAAGACAAATTTAAATGCCAAATCTTCTTTCTCAGGCAACAATAAATTGTCTTCATACATACCTTACCTTTACTTATCCCTAGAACCTTTTCAGGAAGGAAAAGATAACCTTGTTTTTTATTATAACTAGAATCGAGACTACGACTTTTTTTCTCACACTGACACATTCGTTGGAAAAGCATGTAGATGTTATGACTTCCTAATTCAATATCGCTTTCCTTATGAATATAAAATTCATTCATACCTAAATCAACCGTTTTATATTTCGAAGAGGCCCTTTGCAGCACCTTTCGAAACACCAACCTTTTACGGATTCTAGTCAAATAAGGTGGTTTGCCCATATTAGCCTTCTTCACAATAGAAGGTAAATGTGAAATGATAGTAGGTGTGCATTCATAAGTACCTGAAACATCCATACACTCCTGTTTTAAAGTTTCAGGCTTATGAAAATCTGATTCTTCATTAAGCGTTATATTACTGTACTCTTGTTTGTCCGCAGTGAAAGTAGATTTCTCACCGTATACACACAGCTCTTTGGAAAAAGCTTCATTTCTATTAATTAGAGAAGCATATGGATCACCATGCATACAACTTTCCTCTAAATGGACTCTATCTGCATGATGGAAAAGTGTTGATTCACGAGTATTATGATTATCAATAGGCAAAACAGGAACATTAGAAGTGAGTAGGTGTTGAGGAGAGGATACGATACTACCATGTATGATTTGAGTAATTTCGTTATATATCACACGCCTATGAATTAACGTGTTTGGTATAAAAAATAACGTGCATAAGGAAGCGCACATTGAGCTCTCATCAACGTATGTCAATTGAATAGAAATATATCTCAGCTCAGTCATTTCAAGCATTTTCTTACGCAGATATTCCAAAGAAGCGCGAAATGTTGATGCGTCGGGTGCAAAAACATTTTGAAATTCAGCATCATACATTTTCATTAGTTTCCCAATCCTTTTCCGATTACTCGGAAGTTTGGCAATTCTTATATATTCCATAATCGAATCTAGCGTAGCATTTTGCTTACTGTGACTGCAGTGTGAAGAATCATAATACTTACCATTTTTCCAGTAGTAGTCTACAATTTTATCAACCTGAATTGCTGTCTTTGAATACACCATGATTTGAGAGTGTAAAGAATAAAGGTCAAGTTTTTCTTATTTTGTATTTCCCATGATTTTTTTTTGGAAATCTTTTATTTGAGCGATTACACCCATTTACTCCTTTGTTAATTTAATTATTTACTAAATACTATTTATTGAATTATTTACCAATATCTTTAATTCTTTAATTAAAAATAGAGATATGTCATCACCCTAATACTTTTCATAAATGAATAATCACGCAAATTGCAAAATTGGTAAGTCTACCAAAGAACTCAACAAAATATAGATGCGTGCTGCGTAAGCGCCGACTTATTGAACATTACATACACTGTGTCTAATTGAGTTTAACAACCCCGAGCACCAAATTCCCTTTGATGAAGAAAAATGTCACCTATTTTTTTATTCGACTTCATCATGGTGTAATGAATAATTTGAGACTTTGATAACTCAAATTCTATAATTTAAATATTTTTTACTGTTATTTGATATAGATTTAAATTCATTTCTTCCAAAATCAGTGTTGCAAAATTAACTGAAAAGAACCGTTGAAAGTTTAAAAACATTAATTATCTCGTAAATTATGAATTGAAATCATAGAGAAACGATTACTGATGTGTTAATTTTTTAATCTCGTAAAAGAAATGAAAAGAAATGAAATAATGAATATCTTTTTGTGGATGAAAAGAATTTAGCGCTTGGGGGTGTTAAAATTAGTTAGACACAGTCTACGTGTCTACCGTGCGTCAAGTGATTCGGGTACAATAAGCGCAAAAATTTCAGTTTGTTGATAACATAATAACAGTTAAACAACAATTTCTAAATTAGAAATGATTTTTAAAATTATTTTGAATTCTAAGACTGATAAATTCATTTCAACTGCATTACAATTACTTTGCATTTGAAAAAAACAATTTTAAATAATTGCAATAGAAATCTTTTCGCTGATTGTACTCGAATTACTTGGACGCACGGTATAACCAGAGTTAAGCGTTTTAAACTAAAGCATTTAAAACACATGTTTGAAACTAAAAAAAAAAAAAAACAAAAAAAAAAATGAAATTTAAAACAAAATGCTGTTCAAAACTTGTGTTTAAAACGTTTTTTACTTTTTGTTATAAACATGTGATAGTTGCTGTAGAAAAAGCCTTTATAGGTAAATCGTATATTGCTCAAGAAAGCCAGAAAACAAAACAAATATGTGGTTAACAACATACTATACGTCAATTTCAAACTCAAAAATATCGCATAAATATGCATTTTGGCAAGTTTTGACTACACCATGTTGTGGAGAAAGATTTTTAGAACAAAAAAAAAAAAAAAAAAAAAAAAAATTAAAAAAAAATGATTTCTTACATGTAAGGGGTCTTTCCACGACGAACATCACACATGTTCTTTATTGTCCCAAATTGTTTCTTCAAGTTTATATTATTCAACTAAAGAAATGTAAGTAAACCCTCATTACCAAGAATTTTTAACCTGGATTGCTGTGAAAGCATCTTCTAGATTTCGAAATTTTTTTCAAATTTCAACTTTCAATATCTTATTTTAATGGTATACTTGATTAGATTTTTTGGGAATTTATTGAGAATTTTCCTGTGTCTAGTATTTGAGGAATTCGCATATCAGTGAGGTCATTGGTGATATGTGCAAAAATGATCCATAATACTCTTGAGGATAACTCAAGAACTAAGTGAGGTGCCGAGTTGGGTGATATCTCGTTTTGAAGGTATACTCGAGTAAATTTTTTGAGAATTTTTTGAGAATTTTCCTATGTCTAGTATTTGAGGAATTCGAATGTCAGTGAAGTCACATTGGTGATATGTGCGAAAATGATCCATAATACTCTTGAGGATAACTCAATAACTAAGTGAGGTGCCGAGTTGAGTGATATCTTATTTTGAAGGTATACTCGAGTAGATTATTTGAGAATTTTTTGAGAATTTTTCTATGTCTAGTATTTGAGGAATTCACACATAAGTTCGGTCACATTGACACATGCGTCTGAAGGTGAGCCCAAGCCAAACCATTATTGTTTTGATGATAACTCGAGAACTAAAATAGGTGCCGAGTTGAGTGATATCTTATTTTGAAGGTATACTCGAGTAGGTTTTTTGAGAATTTTTTGAGAATTTTCCTATGTCTAGTATTTAAGGAATTCCCATGTCAGTGAAGTCACATTGGTGATATGTGGGAAAATGATCCATAATACTCTTGAGGATAACTCAATAACTAAGTGAGGTGCCGAGTTGAGTGATATCTTATTTTGAAGGTATACTCGAGTAGATTATTTGAGAATTTTTTGAGAATTTTTCTATGTCTAGTATTTGAGGAATTCGCATGTCAGTGAAGTCACATTGGTGATATGTGCGAAAATGATCCATAATACTCTTGAGGATAACTCAATAACTAAGTGAGGTGCCGAGTTGAGTGATATCTCGTTTTGAAGGTATACTCGAGTAGATTATTTGAGAATTTTTTGAGAATTTTTCTATGTCTAGTATTTGAGGAATTCACACATAAGTTCGGTCACATTGACACATGCGTCTGAAGGTGAGCCCAAGCCGAACCTTTTTTTTTTGATGATAACTCGAGAACTAAAAGAGGTGCCGAGTTGAGTGATATCTTATTTTGAAGGTATACTTGAGTAAATTTTTTGAGAATTTTTTGAGAATTTTTCTATGTCTAGTATTTGAGGAATTCACACATAAGTTCGGTCACATTGACGCATGCGTCTGAAGGTGAGCCCAAGCCGAACCATTATTGTTTTGATGATAACTCGAGAACTAAAAGAGGTGCCGAGTTGAGTGATATCTTATTTTGAAGGTATACTTGAGTAATTTTTTGAGAATTTTTTGAGAATTTTTCTATGTCTAGTATTTGAGGAATTCCACACATAAGTTCGGTCACATTGACGCATGCGTCTGAAGGTGAGCCCAAGCCGAACCATTATTGTTTTGATGATAACTCGAGAACTAAAATAGGTGCCGAGTTGAGTGATATCTTATTTTGAAGGTATACTCGAGTAGGTTTTTTGAGAATTTTTTGAGAATTTTCCTATGTCTAGTATTTGAGGAATTCCATGTCAGTGAAGTCACATTGGTGATATGTGCGAAAATGATCCATAATACTCTTGAGGATAACTCAATAACTAAGTGAGGTGCCGAGTTGAGTGATATCTTTTTTGAAGGTATACTCGAGTAGATTTTTTGAGAATTTTTTGAGAATTTTTCTATGTCTAGTATTTGAGGAATTCACATGTCAGTAAGTCACATTGATGTCGAAGGTGACCCAAAACTCTTGATGGATAACTCGAGAACTAAGTGAGGTGCCGAGTTGAGTGATATCTTTTGAAGGTATACTCGAGTAGATTTTTGAGAATTTTTTGAGAATTTTTCTATGTCTAGTATTTGAGGAATTCACACATAAGTTCGGTCACATTGACACATGCGTCTGAAGGTGAGCCCAAGCCGAACCATTATTGTTTTGATGATAACTCGAGAACTAAAAGAGGTGCCGAGTTGAGTGATATCTTATTTTGAAGGTATACTTGTAATTTTTTAGAATTTTTTGAGAATTTTTCTATGTCTAGTATTTGAGGAATTCACACATAAGTTCGGTCACATTGACACATGCGTCTGAAGGTGAGCCCAAGCCGAACCATTATTGTTTTGATGATAACTCGAGAACTAAAAGAGGTGCCGAGTTGAGTGATATCTTATTTTGAAGGTATACTCGAGTAGATTTTTTGAGAATTTTTTGAGAATTTTTCTATGTCTAGTATTTGAGGAATTCCACATAAGTTCGGTCACATTGACATGCGTCTGAAGGTGAGCCCAAGCCGAACCATTATTGTTTTGATGATAACTCGAGAACTAAAAGAGGTGCCGAGTTGAGTGATATCTTATTTTGAAGGTATACTGAGTAATTTTTTGAGAATTTTTTGAGAATTTTCTATGTCTAGTATTTGAGGAATTCACATGTCGTGAAGTCACATTGGTGATATGTGCGAAAATGACCATTATTCTTGAGATAACTCAGAAACTAAGTGAGGTGCCGAGTTGAGTGATATCTTATTTTGAAGGTATACTCGAGTAGATTTTTTGAGAATTTTTTGAGAATTTTCCTATGTCTAGTATTTGAGGAATTCGCATGTCAGTGAAGTCACATTGGTGATATGTGCGAAAATGATCCATAATACTCTTGAGGATAACTCAATAACTAAGTGAGGTGCCGAGTTGAGTGATATCTTTTTGAAGGTATACTCGAGTAGATTTTTGAGAATTTTTTGAGAATTTTTCTATGTCTAGTATTTGAGGAATTCACACATAAGTTCGGTCACATTGACACATGCGTCTGAAGGTGAGCCCAAGCCGAACCATTATTGTTTTGATGATAACTCGAGAACTAAAAGAGGTGCCGAGTTGAGTGATATCTTATTTTGAAGGTATACTCGAGTAATTTTTTGAGAATTTTTTGAGAATTTTTCTATGTCTAGTATTTGAGGAATTCACACATAAGTTCGGTCACATTGACACATGCGTCTGAAGGTGAGCCCAAGCCGAACCATTATTGTTTTGATGATAACTCGAGAACTAAAAGAGGTGCCGAGTTGAGTGATATCTTATTTTGAAGGTATACTCGAGTAATTTTTTGAGAATTTTTTGAGAATTTTTCTATGTCTAGTATTTGAGGAATTCACACATAAGTCGGTCACATTGACACATGCGTCTGAAGGTGAGCCCAAGCCGAACCATTATTGTTTTGATGATAACTCGAGAACTAAAAGAGGTGCCGAGTTGAGTGATATCTTATTTTGAAGGTATACTCGAGTAATTTTTTGAGAATTTTTTGAGAATTTTTCTATGTCTAGTATTTGAGGAATTCACACATAAGTTCGGTCACATTGACGCATGCGTCTAAGGTGAGCCCAAGCCGAACCATTATTGTTTTGATGATAACTCGAGAACTAAGAGGTGCCGAGTTGAGTGATATCTTATTTTGAAGGTATACTCGAGTAGATTTTTTGAGAATTTTTTGAGAATTTTTCTATGTCTAGTATTTGAGGAATTCACACATAAGTTCGGTCACATTGACGCATGCGTCTCAAGGTGAGCCCAAGCCGAACCATTATTGTTTTGATGATAACTCGAGAACTAAAAGAGGTGCCGAGTTGAGTGATATCTTATTTTGAAGGTATACTCGAGTAGATTTTTTGAGAATTTTTTGAGAATTTTTCTATGTCTAGTATTTGAGGAATTCGCATGTCAGTGAAGTCACATTGGTGATATGTGCGAAAATGATCCATAATACTCTTGAGGATAACTCAATAACTAAGTGAGGTGCCGAGTTGAGTGATATCTTTTGAAGGTATACTCGAGTAGATTTTTGAGAATTTTTTGAGAATTTTTCTATGTCTAGTATTTGAGGAATTCACACATAAGTTCGGTCACATTGACACATGCGTCTGAAGGTGAGCCCAAGCCGAACCATTATTGTTTTGATGATAACTCGAGAACTAAAAGAGGTGCCGAGTTGAGTGATATCTTATTTTGAAGGTATACTCGAGTAGATTTTTTGAGAATTTTTTGAGAATTTTTCTATGTCTAGTATTTGAGGAATTCACACATAAGTTCGGTCACATTGACACATGCGTCTGAAGGTGAGCCCAAGCCGAACCATTATTGTTTTGATGATAACTCGAGAACTAAAAGAGGTGCCGAGTTGAGTGATATCTTATTTTGAAGGTATACTTGAGTAGATTTTTTGAGAATTTTTTGAGAATTTTTCTATGTCTAGTATTTGAGGAATCCACACATAAGTTCGGTCACATTGACGCATGCGTCTCAAGGTGAGCCCAAGCCGAACCATTATTGTTTTGATGATAACTCGAGAACTAAAAGAGGTGCCGAGTTGAGTGATATCTTATTTTGAAGGTATACTCGAGTAGATTTTTTGAGAATTTTTTGAGAATTTTCTATGTCTAGTATTTGAGGAATTCGCATGTCAGTGAAGTCACATTGGTGATATGTGCGAAAATGATCCATAATACTCTTGAGGATAACTCAAACTAAGTGAGGTGCCGAGTTGAGTGATATCTTATTTTGAAGGTATACTCGAGTAATTTTTTGAGAATTTTTTGAGAATTTTTCTATGTCTAGTATTTGAGGAATTCACACATAAGTTCGGTCACATTGACGCATGCGTCTGAAGGTGAGCCCAAGCCGAACCATTATTGTTTTGATGATAACTCGAGAACTAAAAGAGGTGCCGAGTTGAGTGATATCTTATTTTGAAGGTATACTCGAGTAGATTTTTTGAGAATTTTTTGAGAATTTTCCTATGTCTAGTATTTGAGGAATTCGCATGTCAGTGAAGTCACATTGGTGATATGTGCGAAAATGATCCATAATACTCTTGAGGATAACTCAATAACTAAGTGAGGTGCCGAGTTGAGTGATATCTTTTTGAAGGTATACTCGAGTAGATTTTTGAGAATTTTTTGAGAATTTTTCTATGTCTAGTATTTGAGGAATTCACACATAAGTTCGGTCACATTGACACATGCGTCTGAAGGTGAGCCCAAGCCGAACCATTATTGTTTTGATGATAACTCGAGAACTAAAAGAGGTGCCGAGTTGAGTGATATCTTATTTTGAAGGTATACTTGAGTAAATTTTTTGAGAATTTTTTGAGAATTTTTCTATGTCTAGTATTTGAGGAATTCACACATAAGTTCGGTCACATTGACGCATGCGTCTCAAGGTGAGCCCAAGCCGAACCATTATTGTTTTGATGATAACTCGAGAACTAAAAGAGGTGCCGAGTTGAGTGATATCTTATTTTGAAGGTATACTCGAGTAGATTTTTTGAGAATTTTTTGAGAATTTTCCTATGTCTAGTATTTGAGGAATTCGCATGTCAGTGAAGTCACATTGGTGATATGTGCGAAAATGATCCATAATACTCTTGAGGATAACTCAATAACTAAGTGAGGTGCCGAGTTGAGTGATATCTTATTTTGAAGGTATACTTGAGTAAATTTTTTGAGAATTTTTTGAGAATTTTTCTATGTCTAGTATTTGAGGAATTCACACATAAGTTCGGTCACATTGACACATGCGTCTGAAGGTGAGCCCAAGCCGAACCATTATTGTTTTGATGATAACTCGAGAACTAAAAGAGGTGCCGAGTTGAGTGATATCTTATTTTGAAGGTATACTCGAGTAGATTTTTTGAGAATTTTTTGAGAATTTTCCTATGTCTAGTATTTGAGGAATTCGCATGTCAGTGAAGTCACATTGGTGATATGTGCGAAAATGATCCATAATACTCTTGAGGATAACTCAATAACTAAGTGAGGTGCCGAGTTGAGTGATATCTTATTTTGAAGGTATACTGAGTAATTTTTTGAGAATTTTTTGAGAATTTTTCTATGTCTAGTATTTGAGGAATTCACACATAAGTTCGGTCACATTGACGCATGCGTCTGAAGGTGAGCCCAAGCCGAACCATTATTGTTTTGATGATAACTCGAGAACTAAAAGAGGTGCCGAGTTGAGTGATATCTTATTTTGAAGGTATACTTGAGTAAATTTTTTAAGAATTTTTTGAGAATTTTTCTATGTCTAGTATTTGAGGAATTCACACATAAGTTCGGTCACATTGACGCATGCGTCTGAAGGTGAGCCCAAGCCAACCATTATTGTTTTGATGATAACTCGAGAACTAAAAGAGGTGCCGAGTTGAGTGATATCTTATTTTGAAGGTATACTCGAGTAGATTTTTTGAGAATTTTTTGAGAATTTTCCTATGTCTAGTATTTGAATAATTCGCATGTCAATGCGGTCACATCGGTGATGCGTGTAGAAATTAACCTAATAATATTTATGAGGATAACTCAAGAACCACGAGAGGTGCCGGTTGAATAATGTCTTTTTTTAAAAGGTTTGCTTGTGTAGTTGTTTTTTGAATTTTTTGAGACTTTTCCTTTGTTTAGTATTTGGGTACTCCACTTAGCTATATGGCTCACTTACAGTAGTACCCGCGGGTTTTTGGATTTAGTGCAAGTAATTTTCCTAACTTATTTTTTTGCTTAAATAGTTTCTCGATCACGTATCCATATAATTATTATTATGTTATGTTTCTCAAAATTTTTCTCATTTACTGCAAAGAAATAAGTTTATGCTCGACTTCGCTTGTTTGTGTGATGCAATGTGGTTTTTTGGTGAAAACGCATTCTGCATGCTCAGAATGTTTTCTATTTTCTCCATCGTGCATCTTTGGAGGTACCTCAAAATTATTGAAACTGAAAAGTGATATTATATTACTTCTCAATACTTTCTATGATATTATTGGAGGTACTTTTTGCTTTTTGGAGGTACTGCTTAACTCCAGGAGGTACTACATTTTTTGGTGGTAGTAGGCGAAGGCGGGATGTTTCAGCATTTTTTGCATCTATAGGGAATTTTATAGAAGATTTTTCAGCGAGTTATTATACAGGCGTTTTTAATGGCGATATTATCAGCGAATTAGAGAGCAAACATAAATGAGCGAAAAATCATTGATGAAAAGTCTCCTATTTATACTATAAATTAGGCGTATTTTGAGTGAACTTTTGTTTAATGTTCATATCTAAGAAAGCATTTTCTACGGGCCTTCATTTCAGCAAAATTATCAATGAGTTCTTCACAATGTAGCATTTTATCACACGATTACGCCCCTTCAAAATTTACCGCTTCCAGAATTAACTGTCCCCTGAATACTTTGCTGCCATTTCTAACATCCATGGAACGAATTTTGATATTCGCGTATAAACTCCTGGTAAATTGGACTGACCGCAGCCTTCTCCCCAGCTGACAATACCAGCCAAGAAGTACCTTCCGTCGTTACTCTTCATTTGTAGAGGTCCGCCAGAATCACCCTGTAAAAATATCTCAATTAATAACTCGATCATAATGAAGTAAGGGAATTCAAAGGTATAGATTACTTGACAGGCGTCTTCGCTACCATTTTGGGATACAGATACAGCGCATATGCTTGTGCCTAAAATGTACCGGTGAAATATTCGAGCTCTTCGATACATGATTCGGCATTTGTAGTTGCTTATAATGGTAACAGATGCCTGCAACGATTTTTCAGCAATTCATTGAATATCGAAGAAAATAAAAAGTGTAATTCGGAGAAAATGGAAGAATTAGAGTGCTAAAATATAATTTAACAAGGTAATGGTTCCTTGCTAATAATGGGTATAATAATGTTTCAGATATAAATTTGGTCATTTCGCATGCTGAAGGGTTTTGTTTTTTTCCTAGCAGTCAAGCACGTTATTAATTCATAATTTATTGAGGTTCATGACTTTTTGATGGAATCTTGAGAATAAATTTTGATCGTAATATTAGTTCACGCTCAGTCGAACATATATCTACAATGGATTATAACCAAATTAAACACCACTATGAAATAGCTGTTTTCATTTATTTGTGTAAAAATTGACAAAGCGAATGGTGTTATTTATTTGGATGATGGAAAGACCAGAATAGGCGTAATAAATTTTCGATTTATGCTGCAGGGCTGGAAAATAATGATAATAATTTTTGGAAAATATCAGCTTCTGGTACCAGACGAAACCAGTTCTTAGGTGTTATAAATTTCATGCAATAAGGTATAAAAAGGCCCCAACTGTAATGAATTTTAATCGCATAAGCTATCTTCGGTATATGTAACGCTATACTAGTTTTTAATTGAGTTTTATAAGGTGAATATTCCATCACGACTGAGAGCATAAATGCGTGATAGGTAAATGGTACATGGATATAATTTCCTTCGCTGATCAAATATGAAGACAAAATAATCTAGTCATTATTCTCTATCATCATCACCATCCTATCATCATATCATATACATAAAGCTACAAGAAAACTTAACTACAAAAATAGGGCCAAAAATATGTTGTTCCAATCACCCAGCCTTTTTAATCGCAAAAATTATGCAGATATCCCTATTGAGAATATTTTGAAATCAACTTAGGGAACTCCGGGAGTAATTTGTAAGTGTGTTATTTGTATAATAAAGAAATCACACTAATACATCTAAAATTATCACTCAGGATTCCCAGATATTGTTTTTCAAGGGTACCACTACCCGGCTACCCAAGAAGTAATTAAAACACATTTCTCCAAGGGAAACAGGTGAAAATATAGATAATAATGAATACTTTTAAGAGATTTTCGTGATGTTTAAAATGCGTATAAGTCCCAGGAACGACGGGAAAGTATACAGATTAACAGTTTCCTGAAACTCTGGGCATTGCTATTACCCAATATTCCCTCTATGCGCAATAGAGAAATGCGCAAGATGTGAAGGGTAAAATGATTCCCTATAGTCTCCAGAGAACATAAATACCCAACACTTCCTGCGCAGCATCATAATGCGCATGATACCAGTACCTTGTTACCTACGTTCCTGATGATGCCATTGATGCCACCTAGATACGGCGAAACGTCGATTTTTTTTGTACATGTATAAGTATATTAAAATTTTGTGTTTTATGTCGAAAATATATACTTACGAGATTTTGTGTTTTTTATAACTATATTTTTTTTAAATGGGGTATTTTCTGTTTTCCTTTTTTTGAAGAAGCATTTCCTACACGTATGATTAAAATCAAGCAAATACGACCCAAAATTAAGGAAATACAAGCCATAGATGCAGGAAAAACAGATGTGTAAACAACACTTGAGTTCCTTGGACACCACTTTATCCATTTTTTTTTTCGAAAATTAGGTATCGTTTCAGATAGTAGACATGATGGGCTATCAGATGAAACCATCGCCGTTATCTGATGCCTTGTATTTACAGAGAAAAACTGCTCTGAAACCATGCCTTCGAATCAAAATTTTAGTACACCCAGAACCAACCCCAGAACCAAAAAGTCAGGAATCTTGGAGTTAAACCCCACTTTATCCAACATAAAAATAAGGAAATTTCCCTGCAAAAGGAATAAAGAGGGAATTTTTGGGCGGAACTTTTTTCTATCACAATGGAATGTTTTAACGCTATGTGTTACGGGTTAGACAGTATCACTTTTCCATCTCTCTTGAAAAATTTACACGTTTGGATAAAGTGGTGTTTAGAACCAAGCCCCTCACTTGTGCTTGGAAAAACGAATGATGTAACATCACTCGTTTTCCGGATAAGACGGAATATGTCCGAATAATAGGGGTTCATTTCTGAATATCCGAATAATACGTAAATTCGGATAATTGATGTCCGGATAATCGCGGTTGTACTGTATTAAGTTGGCAGTTCTTCTTTAGGTACATGGTGTTAATTGAAATGTCAATCTTCGCATTACTCAATCAATTTTGCTAAATGAGAAACTTTTGGGTGAACATCATACTACTCGTATGATAGGTAATAATAAATATAACGCATCAAGGGTTGAAATGTTTCAAATTTGCAATTTTTTCATTTTTTATATAAGATGACAAGTTGGTAAATTTTCTTCCACAGTTCGTTAATTTGATAAATTTTAGTATTTTATGCTATTTTCTTAATTTTTGCCCACTCCAAGTTTTTCTTAAATTCGTAAGGAACACAACGCACGAAGTGCGAAAGAAACTTTTTCAACCTTCGTATACTTATGGCAAGTTGGTAAATTCCAAAGTTTGACAATCTCAAAAACTGCTATATTTTATATAAGAAAATTCATTTGTCTTAGTTTTAACATTGCTTATTAGTGTGATTTGTCAATTTTACAACTTTACGCTAAAATTCCAAATTTACCAACTTCCCAGAAGTCTAGTGGGGCAAAATGCCCCTGATCGGTTTGGTATTATTTTCTCGAGCCATTGTTATTGTATTGTATTGTTGTTGTTGTTGTTGTTTTTTTTTTGTTGAGAAAATGTATGGTTCCAGAAAACTCACGAATCTTACCTCTTGTAAAACAGACGAAATTGTGCAGCCTTTCTGAAGTGACCCCCATCCAGTAATGGTGGCGTTTTGTCCCACGAGTAAATGGTCAGATCCTGGTAGGCATATGGGTACTATGTGTGGAGCGTACTGAAGTGGTAAGTCAAGCCTAAGCATTACGAGATCGTTGACAGCGATGATCATTTTATAATTTGGATGGACGATTTTTTGAGCTACACCATGTTCAACAAAAGAAAGCGGTTCTTCAGTGCTGAAGAGGGCGTGCTCTCCGACACGTATTTTGATGTGTGATGGCATTAAGCTGTAAAAGAAAACAATTAGCGAATTTTGCAGGGAATTACTTACAAGTCTATGAAGATTTGCATACAAATCGACACAGTGTGCAGCGGTGACTACCCAGTTTTCATTTAATAAAACTCCACCGCAAAGGTGAGTATTCGAGAAACCATAGACTTTTCTAATGGAAACCTATGGAGTAAGAATAATGTAGGAATTTTATGTAATTTTTGAATAAATTTAAGAATAGGATAGGTTTAAAATAGGTACCTGCCATGGCCAAGCGCCGAATTTAGCATTTGTTCCTCCAACAATTCTAGTATTGGGTTGAAAAGGCGCCAGTGGCACTTTACCACATACTGAAAATTCGAAAAGAGGTTTTTAAATAAAATCAAAAAAATTATATAAGTTGTGCACCGTTATTTATATAATTATCTTATACTGAATGCTTGACAGATTCTATCTGGAGAAATTTCATCAAAGCTTATAAATAGGAATTTTATCGTTAATCATTATAATTCTATAAAATGGAAAACATTTTCTATTAACTCTTTTTTTATGCCAAAAAATAAATAAATATTATTCAATTTCAAAGAATTTTTAAATTTCATTCACCTTGGAGAGAAAAGCGAGCGCTTATTTTTATAAAGAATCCAGCGTAGAATAATTTCCTTTCTATTAATTTTTCCTCTCCGAATCATCATAATGTCGTATAATTGAAATACACAAAATTTTCAAATGGCAATTTTTACCTTCCCCTCCCCCCATTTTGGGCGTAATAAAAACATTTCGAAGGGTCTAAAGATTTATCTGACAAGAAATTAGTGAAGAAAATTTTGTCACTGATCTAATTTCCCCCTCCCCCTCTCCTTTCAGAGCTATAATCAAAAAACCGTTTTTTAGAGATTATTGCCCCCTCTCACATTTACCCGGAGGGGTAAGGGATGCAACTTCAAATATGTTACTTTGGGAGGTATTCTTCGCATATATAACAAAAATCAGCTTTCCAAGAATTTTTTCTATGTTCGAATCTAAAATGAATGGGCTATTATATTTATTTTAAATTTCAATCTGAAAATTTTGTTTTTATGGAATTTTTCAACTTTTTGATCTCTGAATTTTTTTTTTTTAATCATAATTTTATGATTCCGGTACATTTTCCCGAATTCTTTCTCCCGAAAAACAATTTCCCCGAATGAAAAATTACCCGATTTTTTAATTCCCGATCTCGTTTTCCCGAATACGGTATTCCCGAATTTTTTTTCCCGAAAGACAATGTCACCGAAAAAAGAATTACCCGAATTTTCAATTCCCATTTCGTTTTCCCAAATACCATATCCTAGAATAGGTTCTTTGAAAAGATAAGATTTTCAATTCTTCATTTCTATGAAAAATAAATTATGGTGATATCGGCGTTGTAATCGAGAGAATATTACGTAGCCACTAGTCAGCCGTCCAGCGTTAAGCGGGCGTGGAGCCATTCAGCCTCGTTAATCGTTATCCCCCTCATCCATGAGGGATGGCACAACTGATTCCGGATCATCGTAGGAAAACATCATCCAAATCTATATGATGTCCTCATTGAATCACAGAAAGAACAAGGGGGAACTGAGGTGAGTTTAGCGGAATTAAGTTTAAGGGAAAGGGTCCGAAATTCGCCGAAACAAAAATGGATTCAGCTGCAAACTCGTTTACAAGCAATTACCTCCGAATATATGCAGTACAAAAACGACAATAATTAACTAGAGGTTTTGAGAGCTATAGCTCATAATATCAATTGGTAACTACAAATGATTTATGAATTAAAATAATCCAAATTATTCGAGTTTTGCTTTTTCAGGAAAAAAGTATTCGGGAATTAAAAAATCGGGTAATTTGATATTTGTGAATGAAATAATTCAATTCGAGCAATATAATTGGTCGTGATGCTTTTGATAATCAGTAAGAAATTTGTTTTCATCATCAAAGCTGATGATGTCCATATTAATTGCTTGACAGTCATGAGGCCGAGGCCATGAGATAATAATGCTTTCACAATAAATGATGCACTCGAAAATAACATTAATATATATGTAATATATGTATCATTAATATCAATTTCTAATACAGTTAAAAATATTAAATATGAAAGATATGGTGATAAGACTGGTATTAGGCGTTTAACTTTTGATGGCAAATTTTTCGTCAATGAATAAGCTCATTTGAGAAAAATTCAATTATTCATGTTATCTGTTTGTGCCCTCGGCTGATACCTTTATCTTCATTATATAATTAACATGATGCGGCTTAAAAAAATCTTACAAATTCGTTTGCACATTACAAAGTATAAATAACTAGATAGGTACTCACTCCCGTTTACTTCGCTGGTACAATTCAAAGAACTAATGAAAGTAAAGAATAGTATTGAATGCAAAAAGTACGAATTTTTCATGCTGATATCAGGTATAATAGAGTAAACACAACACTCGACAATCACAGAAATATTAGGTAATGAATACTTAATTTAATTCAAAATATATTCTGCAAATCTCGTTAATCAAGGGAATAACCTGGTACAACGTTCAACTAAGATGATATGGTAGTAGGAGAAATAAAATGGCATTTAAATTTAATACGTACTTCCACGAACAAACTCGAGAAGTGTCCACACACATTGTGTGAACCCAGTGGCGCAATCAAGGAGGGGGGGGGGCTAGTGGGCTAAAGCCCCCCCAAAAAAAATTCTTGAACATTTCAAAAATCAATTATTAATTATACTAGTGCCTCCTCCCCCTTCGTGGCTCGCAATAAAAATTAAATGAAAAAAAAAGTTATATAATCAGACAAGTACTGCTACATTCCAAACTGCAAAACCCAATTTATTCTTATTTGTTACCCTCACCAAGAGTTCTTCCTTTCAGGATGGGCTCGCCCCTTTATACCTTTGTATACATCCCATTTTAAACATTTTTACAACTTTACCCTTACTCTTGTCTATGTATAAAGCTTTTATTGAAATTTATCACCTTTTTTCCTTTTGTATATCTGCTATCCTTTATACTTTTCATACCTGCTACTCAAAACAATTTTATGACTTACCCTTGTGCATGTACAAAGCTTTTATCAAAATTTACAACCTTTTTTTCCTTTGTATACCTGCTATTCAAAACAAAGATGCGCGCGCATCTCAAAACCTATTCCATTTTAATTTTAATATTTTAATATATAGAGAGATACGCGGAAATTGCGCGGAAAAAATTCAGTCGTTCTATCTTGGGTAACATTGTTTTGTTCCTGTAACGATAAGTACACTGAAAAGGTATTTTTCAACCTTGAGACGACTTAAAACATATTGGCGAAATACGATGGGGGAAAATCGTTTGAATAAATGTTCATAGCCAAATCGGTGTAACTGCCGACGAGTTCGTGATCATTTTAGCGAGGAATTCTCGAAAATTATTGTTTGTTTTATAATATTTTAATATGTTTCATATATTTTTTTATTTTATATCGTTTTAATATTTACCATTTTATAATGTTTCAGTTTATAAAAAAATAAAAAAAAATAAAAAACTATAAGTTATGAGTTTCAAGAGTCTATTTTAAATACACGATTGCATACTGGTTTGCCTGCCAGATGACCATTTTGGTACAACTTTTATTCTCAAATACTACTCATCTGTTTCACTTGAAATTTAGAATATAGACCTATAATAAGAATTTAAGAAACTTCGCAGAAGTTTTGTTTTTGATTAATTGATTAGTTGTCGAGAAAAACGCAAAAAGAAATAGGCTTTTGAGGAGACCATATTTCATAGCTTATAATTTTCTTATAAATTGGAATTTGAATTTTTCGTTCTGAACAAATTAAAGAAAACTGTCTTATCTTCTTTATTTTCAAATTTCAAAGGTTTTTTTTTTCAATTTTGGTTCCCATGTAAATAACATATAGTGCCTGTAAAGTTTAGTTATGCACTAAAAAAAAGAACTGTGTATGTGAGATATACCCTTAAGCCAATCATGTGAATTTTATATACCTACTTAACTACCTATTCAGTTATTTTAGGTTCAATTAATTTTGTAATCTTTTCAAAAAATATTTTACACTTCTTGAAAATAGGTGGGTATGAACTGGAATTCGAGCCTTCTTCTCTTTCAGCCCCCTTCAAAGAAAAGTTCTGGTTGAGCCACTGTATGAACCAATTACTTAAATGCATCCTTAGGTGTTGTGAACTTTTGGGAACTGTTCACCGAGTACTAGAATTAATAAACTCAATTAATCGGTAGGTAATTAGCTAATTGGTAATTTAATGAACTGAATAAGTAGTATATAAAAACTTAGAAAGGAATAAATAAATAACTAATAAGGAATTACATAAAAGTCTTCTTTTTGAACTCTTTTTTTTTTTCAAATTTTCTACACTTTTGGATTTTAAATCAGGTTATTTTCGCAGTTCCAAATTTTCCTTACAATATCCTATGAGTTGTGCAATTGGGAAATGGTCGGGAACCGTTTAATGTAACGATTTTTTTTTGCAATGTATCAAGGTACTTCTATATGACTAACGATATTTACGCATCGTAAAAAATATTAGAACTGGATTGGTGAATAACTCTAATTGTAAAGAGCTTAATTAGATGCTTATTAACGTGATAACTGATGTTAAATGATGTCATTATACCATAACAAACCATCGCTTTTATCAATTAATATTTAGATTTTCGTGGAACAACTTTCTATCTGATCGAAAGTTCAAGGTCAGAATCAATAATACATTCTCTGAGATGTATGAAATTGAAAATGGCGTCCCACAAGGATCAGTACTCAGTACAATTCTTTTCATAATACTGATTGATACCATACAAAACGTCGTCTTACGCCCTGTATCATTAAAGATATTTGCAGATGATATAAATATTTCAGTAAGTGCTAAAAATCTAGAAACTGCCCGACAAATCATCAGGACACACTAGACCAAATTGAAATATGGGCAAATTCGAATGGTTTAACATTTTTCAGAAGAAAAACTCATTGCGTCATTTTTTTCAAAAAAATATAAAATCCAAGAGCCTAAACTAAAGTTGTATGAACGCACTCTTCAAATTAAATCATCTACTAAATTCCTTGGATTAACGTTTGATAAAAAGCTCACATGGGTCCAACATTGCCTCCAAATTAAAAAAGATTTGATGAAAACGCTGAATCTACTCAAAATATTAAAAAACCCAAAATACAACCCTTCTAGAAATATGTTACTCCAAATATATAGGTCCTTAATTCGTAGCAAAATAGAATATGGTTGCCCAGCCTTCAAAGATGCCCTAAAAAAACATTATCAATAATAAACACAGTTCAAAACTCTGCAATACGTATGTGTATCGGTGCGTTACCCTCTTCTCCTATAGATAGCATTTACTGCGAAGCAGCCGAACCTCCCCTGAATATAGAAGAAATCTAGTAACAAATAAATACCTTTTATCAGCAGTAGTAAACCCAACTAACCCTATTAGAACCGATATTAAAAACCACAACCTATATACTAACAGCTCAATTAAAGATTTTATAAAAATCCTCAAAAATAATAACCTTGATGTCCTAGTCTTTAATGAAAAAAACCCCAATTTCCACAGTGGCTGTTAGAACTCCCAGAAATAAATCTATCAATGATAAACTACGGAAAAAAAAATTATCCCCATCATATAATCAAGAGACATTACCTTGAAATTGTAGACGATTACTTTGATTATATCCCATGCTTCACGGACGGCTCAAAAAATAATACAGACTATGTTGGATATGCTTTTTCCGTTAACCGAAGAATAAAGAACTTCAAAATTCATAAACACTCCTCAATTTATACGGCAGAAATTACAGCAATCCTACATTGTCTATTAACCTTACCCTCTCTTGCTTCAGACAACAATAA
This sequence comes from Phenacoccus solenopsis, assembly GCA_009761765.1. Classification (NCBI taxonomy): domain Eukaryota; kingdom Metazoa; phylum Arthropoda; class Insecta; order Hemiptera; family Pseudococcidae; genus Phenacoccus; species Phenacoccus solenopsis. The sequence goes on along the minus strand of VFXL01000260.1, from coordinate 34,618 downwards.
ATTTTTAATCCAAACCGATTCTCTAAGCGCCCTAACAACCATTCAAAACAAATTCTCAATCGATCCAATAGTTCTTAACATACATTATCAACTATATCTCCTTAAAACACTAAATTTTAGCATTAAATTCATCTATATACCAAGCCATGTAGGAATTACTGGTAATGAAGAAGTAGATAATTACGCAAAATCCGCCACCCAATTTTCCCCTATCGATATTACATCAATCCAAGATATAAAAAATCTTTTCACCAAAATTAATATTAAACATGCGTCGCTACCTTAAAAAAAATCATTTATTAAACTATCTCGAAACTTCCTTGCCAAATAGTTTCAATTTTATGTACAATTGAAAGTAACCAGGCGTTATTCTACATTCTTCTTGTGATACAAGAAGACGAAATCAGATAATCATGTACAACACGGCTTTTAAAATAATAAAATCGAATAATAAAAATTGTACTACGTAGTAGTGGCCTGTACAGTGTAAACGTGAAGGATTAGCAAAGTTGAAGCAACAACGAAAAACTCAGCTGCAGTAATGTGCCATGGCTGCTTACTTTTTTGTTGAGACCTTCCATAAAAAGAAAGTACACCACTACATATTTAACATCTAATTAATGTAAAAGTGTTTTAATTTATTTTCATTAGTAATATGTTTGGGAACTCCTTATTAGTAAAACTTTGGCGCATATTTTTTGGATCCCGAAAAATTAAACTTGGCTCATTACCATGCTTTGGAACCTTGAATTATTTGTAAAATATGTGCATAACATTACAAGAAAATTTGAGAAAATTTCACACCGGTGAATTTTAAGTAAATTGATAGCTGAAATTATTTTCGATATTGGCATGACAAATCATAGTTGAAAGTTAAAAAAAAAACTGTTAATTATAATCTCCTTAACTTGAAAATTTTTGACTTCATTTATTTTAAGAAAGATTAAAATTGGGCTTGAGGTTAGAAACTTTTGTGAAAACCTTTTAAGAATCATTTGGTAAATATTGTTAGCTTGCCTATTCAACTTAAAAAAAAAAAAAACACTGAAAATCAGCTCTCATGGTATATTATTCTTTAATTTCAAAAAATGTTCTCAGTTGATTTTTTTCTTCATCTATAAAAGTTAGAAATCCTTTACAATAAATAAACATGTATTTATGATTTAAAAAAAAAAAAATGTACGAAGATACATGAATTTCTTAGATATAATCATTATCATTGAAACATTTATAAGTACATATGAAATCCATTCATATTATTCAAATTTTATCTAAGCTTTGATGAATTATATTTTTACTAAAGAAGAAAACTGAATTACAATAGAAATGAAATTGTTTCGGGAACATATAATTATGATACGAGAAATATCACAAATAATTTTTTTTCATTTATATTCTTATATACAGTACAAGAATTTCATTGCTAAAGGTAAGAAATGTGCAACTATAAGATTTCAATGAAAAAATTGTCCTATAAAGAAACATTCTTTCGAAAAATAAATATAAATATTTCATGATATGAATTTTTATCATAAAAAAAGGGAAATCAGACTATGAATAATGTTTTTTTTTAAATATCCAATAAAAAAACCCATTTATATTGTTGGTTACAATAATTCACAAAATATGCGTACATTTACCTAAGTCAAATATGTAACCAAAAATGTAAACGTATGCATAATTATATTGTACAATGATACCAAAAATTCGCAAATATTGAATTTTACACACTTGAAATAATAGGTTGAAACAATATTAATATAAATAATAAACCAGTATTATGTTTAAGATGTTTGAAAATGAAGATAAAAGTAAAAAAAAAAAAAAACGTAAGCAGCCATGCCACATTACTGGAGCTGAGTTTTTAACTGGGGCTTGTTTTGATTTAGTAATAACCTTGCTTAACCGTTCATCACTACAGGCCACACCCAATACCAAGTCTGAAAACCCCTACCATCCTTTCCAAAAACACTTAAGAAGTTCAATTTGGCACAAATGTAGTATTTCTTACCATGAAATAATCATGCGAACACATATTTCTCAAATTATAACTATTTGAGGGTCCTCAAATTATCTTCAAATTTTGTAAATCCGCCATTTTGGATCCATTTTGACTCAAATTTAAGTGGTTATATTCTGGTCACAAACTAATCCCACACACAAAGTTTGACCATTCTAGGCCGATTTGGTGATGAGATATGGAAGATTCATGAAATTTCCTGCAGCAATTTCCCCTCTAAAAGCCGTTTTTTGCTCTAACTCCCCTCCAAAATCACTGAAGAAGCTAAAATCAAAATACGTTTGTCACTTGGGCTACATTTTTACCAACTTGAGGCTCCTCAAGCTCTACTCAAAATTTTGATAATCCGCCATTTTGAATGCATTTTGATCCAAATTCAAGAGGTCACATTGTGGTCACCAACTAACCTCACACACAAAATTTGACCACTTTACCTTGATTTGGTGGGGAGATATGGAAGATTCAAGAAATTTCATGACTCACAACTTCCCCAAAAAGCCGTTTTTTGATCTAACTCCTCTCAATATGCACAAGAAGCTGAAATTTGGATATGTTAGTATCCGTGACTCACTCTTTCATATGAAATCAAAAACGAAAAATTTGAGCTATTTGCCCCTTCTCCAGCCCCCTCAAAATTTGAGTGATCCGCCATTTTGAAATTTATCGAAAAAACAAAAAAACTATTTTTGCGCATTTTCAAGAAGAGTCTCTCACCAAATTTTGAGCGAATTTTATGAATACTCGCCGGCGCTACGCGTGGGGGAAAAAATATATATATATACACCAAAAAGTTGGACATTTGCCAGATGATTACAAATGGTCTGAAACGCAAAGATTTGAAGACCCCACCCTCCCCCGACCTTCCCTTCCCAAATCAGGTAGGCTGTAATAGCTATCGTTTTGTTAAAAACTCAGCTAAAAACCTATTTTCAAGAAAATTTTACTAACATGAAAATGCATGCATAAATTATTAATTTTCCACTACCTACACTACTTTATTTTTGAGTATAAAAAACATAACGAGAAATAAAAACAAATTTACATAAAATATTAAAAATAAAATTAAAGGTAATGGTAACATTAAAAAAAATATAGCATAAAAATTCATTACTTAATGCATAGGTATGCATGTAAAGTTGGAATTAAGGGTATATTTCACGTACACGCTCACACATATTCATAATACATCAATAGCTTATATAAAAATTAATTAATAAAATCAAAGCCTTGTACGCAACAGTTAATGTGCTTCATTTTTTTTGCTTTTTTTCTCGACAAATAATAAAAAAACCCTCTGTGAAATTTCTCAAATTCTTATTATAAGAGTCTTTGGCCTAGGTTGCAATACATGGCACGTTAAACTAAGAAGTAAGAAGTAAGTAAGTATATTCCAAATTTCAAGAAAACAGATACCTATGTAATTCCTGCGAATCAAAGTTGTATGAAAATGATACCAGCGAATCCAAACCTATCCGAACAGTTCCGAAAAAATTCCATCCCGTCCTCTAAAAATTCCTTATTATTTCCTGTATCCACGGTACGAATTTTGATATTCGCATATAAACTCCTGGTTTATTAGGCTCAGCACAGCCTTGTCCTCCGTGGACGATGCCAGCCAAAAAGTACCTTCCGTCGTTACTCTTCATTTGTAGAGGTCCGCCAGAATCACACTGTAAAAATATCTCAATTAATAACTCGATTATAATCAAGTGAGGATATTTAAGCGAATGACGGATTACCTCACAGGCGTCTTTTCCGCCATTTTCTAATCCAGCACACAACCATTCATCTGGAACGTACGGGTTATCTAATCCGCTTCTGGCGAACATGTTTTCACATTCGGTGTTACTGAGTATGGGAACAGACACCTGTAACGATTTTTTAGCGATTCATTTAATATCTAAGGAAATAAGAAGTATGCTTAAGAGGAAATAAAGGAATGAGAGTCGCAAAATATAATTTAACGAGATACCTATTGATTATTTTGTTCTACGTATATGAATTTGGTCATTTCGCATGCTGGCGGTTTTTTTTATCACTTAGGCACGTTAATTCATAATTTATTGAGGTTCACGACTTTTCGATGGAATCGTCAGAATAAAATTTTGATTGTAATACTATTTCACGCCTCAGTCGGACATACACTTGATAATAATCAAATAAAACATCACAATGACAGAGCTGTCTTCATTTATTTGTGGAAAAATTGACGAAACGAATCAAAGTAGGACCTGAGGGGCCAGCATGTTTCGTATTTAACTGAATTATTAACTTGAAAATAATAGCTATTACAGCCTACCTGATTCGTGAAGGAAGGATTGGGGAAGGTGGGGTCTTCAAATCTTTGCGTTTCAGATTATCATTTGTAATCATCTGGCAAATGTTCAACCTTTTGGTATATATATAATTACATATCTAATTCCCCCACTCGTAACGCCGGCGAGTATTCATAAAATTCGGTCAGTATTTCGTGAGGGTCTCTTTTTGAAAATGCGCGAAAGTATTCTTTTGTTTCTTTGATAAATTTTAAAATGGTGCCTCACTCCAATTTTGAGAGGAGCTGGAGAAAGGGCGAATAGCACAAATTTTTGTTTTCATATCGAAATTTCAACTTCCCAAATGCATTTTGAGAGGAGTTGGAGCAAAGATCGACTTTTTGAGGAATTTTTGAGTCATGAAATTTCTTGAATCTTCTGTATATCTTCACCAAATCGACCTAGGAAGGTCAAACTTTGTGTGTAGAGTTAGTTGGTGATCAGAATATGACCGTTTTGAATTTGAGTCAAAATGGATCCAAAAGGGCCGATTATCAAAATTTGAGTAGAGCTTGAGGTGCTTCAAATTAGTGAATACCAATATTGGGAATAAAAAGTATAATCTCAAATTCACCTTTACACAAAATATTGGAGGGGAGAAGGAGTGGTTATTGTCCTCAAAATGTGGTGATGGTACATGGGAGGTCGAAAATTTTTTATTACGCCGTTCCTGAGATTATTTTTTTGTAAAATAGAGTTTTTTTCCATTTGGAAAAAAACCAAAATTTGGTCAGCGATGTAACGTTTAAATTTGAAAAAAATCATTTCAGTGCAAATAATAGTATATAACTGAACAATCGTGGAAAGTGAAGCTTTTCGACTCGGATACTGTTTGGTGTTTGCTAAGAGAACCGAAGGTGAACAAAAGCGAATTTTTTTACGAAACAAGCCGAATGCGAGTGAAGTAACAATAATTAGGTAAGGTTTGTTGAGGGAGCCGAAGGTAAGCGAAATAAAAAAACAGCTGTGAAAAAGTTTCGCTTTGCTCCTTGTTCAGTAATATAATTTTCATTATAAATAATACGAAACTACTTGCTGATAGAATGTGAAAATTCGTGCAATTTCGTAGTTTTGTTTTGCACATAGGTATGTAATTAACGCATTATTTCGGCAACGGAAGAAAAATAAGTGAAGAGCTGAAAAGTTATATTTTCGACTCGCGTTTGAGGGTCGGATATAAGTACTTTATTTCATACTGTGTATGATGAAAATACAATTTTATCCACTTCTTCTTAAAAAACGTTGATTTATATTGATTTTTTCGTGGGCCCGAGGTTCCACTAGACGAAAAGGCCCGGTTAGCAAACACCCACTAACCGACCTTGCCAGTCTGCCTTTGAAGCGAATTGTATTCGTTATACCGGGTGACTACTTGATTCGAGCACCCAAGCGAAAAAATTAGCTAAAAGGTGAATAAATTAAATACATTATGTGTATTTTTAACGATCAAAGTATGAATTAAAATTTTGCATTTCATTGATAGACGCTTTTATACATTAAATAAATTTTATTTATGCCCTTTATTCTTGCTAATATGATTCAAATATATAATTTATTTCTACGAGGGAAAGATTTTTGCGTTTGGGGGTGCTCGAATTAAATAGTCACCCGGTATGTGAATAATGGAAAGACCAAAATAGGCCTAATAAATTTTCAGTTTAAGCTCATTGGCTCGAAAATAATGATAAAAATGTTTGGAAAGTGCCTACTTATAAGGTATAAAAAGGCGCATCTGTAATGATAAATGAATTTTAATCGCCTAACCTATCTTTGGTACGTGTGACGCTGTACTATACTTTCTAATTAAGTTTTATAAGTTGAGTCATTTGTGTTAAGGTGAATTTTCTATCACGACTGAGAGCATAAACGCGTAATAGGTAAATGGTAGGTGGATATTATTTTCCCTCGCAGATCAAATATAAAGACCAGTGTGTAATGGCAAGTCAGTCTCATTATAAGTTACATTCTCCTTTATAACATCAAACGAGTATATCAATTGAACCTGATTAAATGGTGTATGCAACTAAGTTCTTTCTACATATGATCTTAGTCGTTGTATAGGTTTAGAATTGTTTCTCTCGAGCCATATAGATCATTGTTTTTTGTTTTTTTGTTTTTGAAAAAGCGTGCGGTAGCAGAAATCTCGCGAATCTTACCTCTTGTAAAATGGATGGAAATGGGCCTTTGTCCCACAATCGCCCCCATCCGGTAACAGTGGCGGTTTCTCCCACGAATAAATCATCACATTTTAGTAGACATATGGGCCTTATATGGAAATCGTACGCAAGCGGTGACTCAAGCTTGAGCATTGCGATATCGTATATTTGGGGTTCCGCTGCATATCCTGTATGGAGGATTATTTTAACTACACGTTTTTCAACAAAAGGAAGTGGTTCTTCAGTGCTTAAGAGGTCGTACTCTCCGGCACGAATTACGATGTTCCAGTTCCATAGACTGTAAACGAAAGCAATTAGCGAATTTCGTAGGGAATCACTTCAAAGTGTACATGAACATTTGCATACTTCATGACACAGTGTGCAGCGGTAACTACCCAGTTTCTTTTTATTATAACTCCGCCGCAGTGATGCGATTGCCCGTGCATTCTAATGGAAACCTATGAAGTAAGAAAAATGTAGGAATTTTCATGCAAATTTTGAATAAATTTAAGAATAGGATGAGTTTAAAATAGGTACCTGCCATGGCCAAGCGCCGAATTTAGCATTTGTTCCTCCAACGACTCTAGTATTAGGTTGAAAAAGCGCCAGTGGTACATTACCGCATGCTGAAATATTCGAAAAGAGGTTTTTAAATAAAATCAAAAAAATTGTAAGTTGTGCTCTGTTGTTTATGAAATATATGTATTTTGGAATTTTCTTCAATTATTGTTCAGAGTTTGAAATATTTGATATCTCAAGATGATTAGTTTTGATAGTGAAGCTAGAATTGCTTGTATAATTGATTCCAGTTTGCCATCTCAGAGGTTTTGATGATCTTGACTTCACTAATCTCAACTCCACAACTTGACTTCAGATCATTTTCCAACGAATGTTCATTCATTCAAGACCAATTTTTGGAACGCACCTCTAATTTTAGTTTAAATCCAGTTTATCTATGAATATTTGACTCTGACTCTACGGCTTTAGTTTGAAAAAGGCTTAAGACTTGACTTTTGATTTCCTTACTTTCAAAAAATCCGCAAAAACTTGACTTAAATTTCAATGCAACTCTAAAAACAATTGACTCAATTCTGGATTCTGGAATTACTGAGTCGACTTCATATCTTATGAGTATGGGAGTTAAGTTCTAAGAAATTCTCCTGAGCTCAAAAGAAGGGTTAGTCACATTCTAAAAAGTTGGTACTCCGAAGTCATGTTGTCGAGTCCAAATCAAATTGTTGAAGGCAACCCCACATTCAGGTTGGAGTTGGTATTTTAATGCACTGATGAATGATGATTTTTTACTTTTATAATATTACAACTAACAAATTCAGAAAAATGAATGGACTAAAAATCCAAAATCATTTGAAGATCCAACTCCAACTTCACGTTTCGATTCAGGAGCAATTAGAAGTCCTTACTTTGCTCTAAATTCAGAGCAGGTGCCTGTAACTTGTATCAAGTCGTGGAATTATTCGTTAAATTGGCATTTAGTGCTAGAATAAAATGAAAGCATGCGATCGACAGATTGTACCGCAAGTCCCTTGACTTCTGAAAGCTGCAAACTATTTTAAATAGTTATTTATGCAAAATCAAAATTACTCATGATTATTATTATATAAGGTTACAGGCCAAACCAGCACTCTGCTTCCATTTGAATTAGATCACACCAGTTGATACGTGATTCTACTTGGATTCAAAGTTATTCTAAAAAGTGTTCATCTTGGCCTTCGAAGCGATTGCAGATTTGGAGTCAATTTCACATCAGAATTCAAAGGAACTTCGAATTTTTTTATTAGAATTTAATATCAATTTAGAATTTCTACTTTTGAAAAGAGACCAAAGAAAACCATGAAATAAAGGAAGTTGTGTGCTCATTTCCTATATTACTTAATTTTAGTTCCGGTTTTTCTAATCTCTTCAGTTATTGGATGTTATATGAAGCGTTTCGACACTTGAGGACGAAAAAATCAAAACGTGCCAAGTGCCATTTTTAGCGAAATTGAGTTAATGACCGAAACGGGTACTAAATGCCATCCCCGATCGATTGCACTACGTGCCATGCGCCGATTCGGTCTCGAAGTGGTGTAAAATTGCGCCACAAGATAGCGCGTTTGCTAAGTGCCTGACCGTGTTGCCTTTAATGCTAAGTGCCATTTCGTATCGATAATAAAGATTACTATGGCGGTGTTCTTTTTACAATCTAGCTAGCAAGTAGCAAAGTTAGAATTTTACTTAATTATTAGAAAAAATGGCTCCTCTATTCAGTCCTGAAATAAAAAAGAAAATTTATCAACGATTCGATAAAAGATACAAAAAGTCTCGTGGATTATCCTATAAAACAAACTCGAGAAATCTTTTTTTCCTGTAATTTTTATGTAGTGAAAAGTCGTTTAATTTTATTTATTTTAAGAATCGAAAATTTTTCGAAGATTCGAAGATATTTTAAATATTCATGTAGGTACTTATAATGTCTGACTTTTTTTTTCGTGATCTTTATTTTATTTATTTTGAAAATCGAAAATTTTTCAAGAATATTTAAATGTTTGGATAAATATAATGAGTACCCAACGTTCTTTTTCTTTCTGTGGTGAAAAGTCATTAATTTTATTCGTTAATAAAATTTTGTCAGTAAAATTCGTTTTTATTTAAAGGCTTTACTACTTCATTCTGGCACTTAGCACCTAAAATGCATCTTGGCACTTAACACTTTTTGATGGAAACTAGCACAGGCTTTTAGCATATGCCTTAGAATACGCAACTACTCCACCCCCCACCACCGCATTTTAATGAACTTTTCTCTCCCCTGTGCTGAAATAGGTTGCAAATAGCATGGAAAACAAACTTCAGAAGTCTTACTTCAGAAGTCTTAGCCACGGTGCTCGGTTTTGACAATTTTGGCACAGTTTTTTTTAATTATCCAAACATTCGCAAAATGGCACTTAGCACGTTTTGATTTTCCCTTCCTCACTTGTTGTTCGATATTTGGGTAAAAATCAGTTTATCAGATGTCTGAGGTCTGGACGCATAAGAATGTGATGACTGAGCCGCTCGGTACAGCATGCTTTGATATAGCACATTTTTAATTCCTTCAGAATTTATGATTATTTCCTCTCTAGCCACGTGTCATACCCTTTTTTTACTCAGTTTACATCTTGCACCAGAGGGTGGATATTGCATGAAGATCAATGCATCCCCCTTTGGTACGAAGGTAAAATGGCGCCTCTTCTGGTTGAAGTCACTAGGGAGAAAGAAGAGAGCGATGGCGAAGAGTGGAGTGACTCCGATTCCGATTAACATTTTTTAATTTATTTCACATTTTAAAAATTTTTTTGTTTAATAAAGAAAAAAAAGTATTTCAGATGTTTTACTTGTTATTATAATATATGTACCTGTATTCTATGAAAAATGATTCAATTTGTGTTTTTTTCAAGCTTCTATTCGCGATTCGCAAAGATAGGTACCACCCCTTCACCCTCAATGTGAAAAATATTATCATAATCGAGTTCTACGACCTAGAAAACAAATATTTTGATGTATCGCATGCCCATATACATGAGTTTGTAGATGTTCCCCTGTGCTCCAGCCCCCTCAATGTGAAAGTTTTCAAAAAATTTGAAGTTAAAAAGTCGTTGTTGTTCATGAATAATACTTAAAAGCATTTATTAAACCCACTCACACTAAATTATGCGATTTTTATGTAATTTCATCAAAAATATGTAATTTTTTCGAGTTTTCTCTTTCGTGTGGCTCTTCTCGCGTTGTAGTGCTTATTATTCAACGTAGATACAGTTGTTATAATTTTAATGCTTCATTTTTATTTTTTCTATTGTTTGTTGCTTGCGTATCCTCTTAGATGCAATTTTTTATTTTGTATATCCATTCCCATACTTTGAGCAAAGTTTTTATTATTTTATGCGCTTGCTTCCAGTACTGTAATTATTGCCATGTTTTTTTAGTATTTTCTGGCAATCTCTCTTTTTTTCTAGCATATGGTAAGCTTCGACCATATACTATGGACTGCTAATTCAAATGGTAGAAACTGAATCCAACAACAACAGTAGTTAGATGCGCTGACGCATGCGTAGTTTCACTGAAATAATTATTAATATGCTTTCTTTAATGTAATTTTAATTATTGAGTATTATTAATGAAATTAAATCAGTAGTTTGATGTTGATTTAATATTCTTATCATTGAAAATTTCGATACGTTTTAATTTTCATTCCTGAAATATCACTACGCATGCGCGAGTACATCTATGATGTTGTTATTGTTTGCTTCACTTTGGTGTTCGTTTCTGTACGACCATTAGCAGTCCATAGTGTATGGTCAAAGATGGCAAGTGATTTCAGAATTTTTGTACTGAATATTAGGTCTTTGCGGGCTAACTTTGACTCGTTTCTGCAGTTCCTAGACGTAGAAAAAATTAATGCTGAGATTTTTGCATTTACTGAGACATGGATTACTATAGATGAATTGTCCAGATGCCAGCTTGATGGATGTGCGCAGTTTACTCAGGAAAGAGTGGGAAAAAGGAGTGGTAGGGTTGTTTTTTATGTCAGAAATAGGCTGCCGTACGAAGTCAAACCGGCGAAGGCAGTTGCATTCAACGCACTAAAATTGAAACTTTCTGGTGATGCTTTTACTGTTCTATTGTTACATCATTTTTGTGATCAAATTCAAAATTTACTTTTGGACGAATTAGATAACGTCATAAATTTGTGTTCAGGATCTTTGATACTAATTGGCGATTTAAACATAGATCTACTTTGTCGCGCATAGGAGGGAAGTAACAACTATTTGTATTAATATTGTATATTGATTATTATTCAATAAATTCAAATTCAAATTATTATTTTTAGCTATGGTTTTTGTTTTTCGTGTGGTATTGCATAATTCTTATTTTCATTGCGTAGAACGATGAAGGTTTTTGAAGGAAGGCTTTGACGAGATAAAGGTATGTTGCTTCGATGTGCGTGTAGATATGATAGGCAAAGGAACTGATTTTAAAAAGTACTAGGGTACCCAGTGCGCGCAATTTGCGCGCAAGTAAGTAATGCATCGATGAAATGAATTATAAAAGACGTTTATTGGAAATTTAAAGACTTATAACCACTCTATCTACTATTAAACTAAATGATAATAGGAAATGGTTAACTGAAGTTTCCCCACAAGGTATTAAATTGCTACTTAATCATTGCCTATTAGAAACTCTCTATTTACCAAGACAATTATTGTTCGTCATTAAAGTACCCGTCATTGAGTCAACAGTATATTCCCTTTATCTTTGTTATCCCTTCCCTACCTTATTATCCAATTATACCTATTTATATATTCAGCCTTTTTCTCAATATTTTCTGACCGACTTGTCAAAATCGCAGTATAGTTACTTAGATCACTTAGATCAGTGTTCTCCCATCAACTAAGATCACTACTTATGTACCATCGATGTTTTGTATCGTGCTGCAACTCAATCATGCGAATTCCAACTTATGAATGGTCAATCAAACAATTGTCAATTCCAAATTTCAGCATTTCTTCCGACTATTTGGCATCAAATTGCACCAAATCAATGGTTATTCATCTTACACTCAAGAGATACCCTCACTATAGATAATCCCTCAACAAGCCAAATTCAACAAGTCAATTTACCATCCAGTGGTATTCTTACTTTACCTAGTGGCACTACGGGATACACCAACCACAGAATCCTTCACGCTGGGAAAAGTAACTTAACAACACTTCCAGGAATATGAAACCTGCCAGATATAAGTGTGCAACCTGTAACGCCTTTGAATTTACCTGACAACTACCAACTCCCGATACTCTCAAAACTCGATATTAACGCTATCGAAAAATCACACGATGCCCTCATGACAGCTTATCAACAATCCAATTTTACATTCCAACATGAAAGTGTGAAAAAAGATACGTCATTCATTTTTTCCTTCTTTTCATGGATATTCGGCAGTATTTCTTTCATAACTTGGATTTTTATTATCGTTGGGTGCTACCTTATCTATCGTCACTTCACTAACACAAGAAGGATGGTCGTTAATGCATCCCCGGATTGCCATATTCCGCTCAAGGATTTCCAAGCAGAGCTCAGACAAGAACTTAGTTCTACATAAATATAGTAACTCAAGTTCTATGTAAATTATATTAATTATTTTATTCTTTTTAAGTATAACCTATTTTAATTGGCGGCGTGTTATGGTCAGCAATATTTATAATACCGTTATTCATTACCGTTATTCATATTCGCCTATAAATTAAGCTTTACGATTAATAAAATCATTATAATGCAGTGTTATATCTTTCTTTCAATGTAGTACATACACAACACTATGAAGTATTTCGACTTTTTTTTAAAAACCTGCGCATCTACATGCTTTACGCTTTCGTTCGAGCCGTATTTCGATGTTTTTCTACAGTCAGTACGCGATCAATAAAATTCTTACTCGATTTAAAAATTTCACAAAACTTCAATTTTTGAGCTTTCTACGAACTTTTTCAACTTTTTTTGTAAAACCTGCACGTCTACACGCTATAAGCTTTCGTTCGAACCGTATTTCGATTTTTTTTCCCCGGGTTGTTTTTCCAGGCGTTCTGTGACAAAAATTTGGTAATCTTTTTAATATATAGATAGAAGATTTACAAATTCCACAAAAGTTCAATTTTTGAGATTTCTACGAACTTTTCCGACTTTTTTTTAATAACCTGCGCATCAACACGCTATTTGCTTTCGTTCGAGCCGTATTTCGATGTTTTTCCCCGGTCGGTACGCGATTTATAAAATTCACGAGAGTTAATATTTTGAGCTTTTGAGCTTTTAGGATGAACTTTCGCGAATACATGCAACGATAAAAGTTGTTCGAATTTCGTTTCCCCACATTTTGAACCCATTCCCGTTTCACTCGACTCGATTTACAAATTTCACAAAAGTTCAATTTTTGAGCTTTCTACGAACTTTTTCAACTTTTTTGTAAAACCTGCACATCTACATGCTATAAGCTTTCGTTCGAACAATATTTCGATTTTTTTTCTCCGGGTGGTTTTTCCAGGCGTTCTGTGACAAAAATCCGGTAATTTTTTTAACATATGGATTTCCAAAAATAGATAACAAAAATCATACCATTGTCCAAATCTTGATATTCATAGTTGTAGTCATCAACCTCATTGTATTCTTCATCATTACCATCGCCGTCGCCATAGTAGTCGTTGGTTACTTTAAATTTATCTGTGGATTCAGTTAGTTTTGCATTACTTATAACTGTAAAATACGTGCAATGCACAGCGTAATGCGTTATGAAATGCTTTGAATATCTTTAAAAAAAAAAGTTCAAACTCTAAGGTATTTCAAACTACATAACCTAGCATTACTTGGACAAAATCGATACAAAAAAAGGTATAACATTATAGATATCATTGTATGCGATATCCGTATGATGTAATAACGATTTCCAACGGATGTCCATATGATATCCTACGGGGATGTCGACATGATATCATCAGGATATTGAAAGCCAGACACATTCGCTATCTTAATGATTTGCAATAAAACGGTCACTTATGATTTTATGGGCCAAGTTTTTCCATTGAGACCCGAGAAACCTCTTGAGCGCTAGTGTTCTAGTGAGGCTCTATGGGGCATGTATGATTTTAACAGTAGTTTCCACCAATCATACCAAGGTTTATAAATTACTTTAAACAAGCAGCCAGCAAATTTTTCTAAATACAGATTAAATACACAAAGAAAACGAACACAAATTTATGATACAAAATTTTAGTTGTTTACATTATACTAGTGCCTCCTTGCCCCTTCAAGGGTCGCAATAAAAATTAAATGAAGAAAAAAAGTCATTTTATAGACAAATTTGTTACCCCCACCAAGAGTTCTTCCTTTCAGGATCGAACCGTATTTCGATTTTTTTTCTCCGGGTGGTTTTTCCAGGCGTTCTGTGACAAAAATCCGGTAATTTTTTTAACATATGGATTTCCAAAAATAGATAACAAAAATCATACCATTGTCCAAATCTTGATATTCATAGTTGTAGTCATCAACCTCATTGTATTCTTCATCATTGCCATCGCCGTCGCCATAGTAGTCGTTGGTTACTTTAAATTTATCTGTGGATTCAGTTAGTTTTGCATTACTTATAACTGTAAAATACGTGCAATGCACAGCGTAATGCATTATGAAATGCTTTGAATATCTTTAAAAAAAAGTTCAAACTCTAAGGTATTTCAAACTACATAACGTAGCATTACTTGGACAAAATCGATATAAAAAAAGGTATAACATTATAGATATTATTGTATGCGATATCCGTATGATGTAATAACGATTTCCAACGGATGTCCATATGATATCCTACGGGGATGTCGACATGATATCATCAGGATATTGAAAGCCGGACACATTCGCTATCTTAATGATTTGCAATAAAACGGTCACTTATGATTTTATGGGCCTAGTTTTTCCATTGAGACCCGAGCAACCTCTAGAGCGCTAGTGTTCTAGTGAGGCTCTATGGGGCATGTATGATTTTAACAGTAGTTTCCACCAATCATACCAAGGTTTATAAATTACTTTAAACACGCAGCCAGCAAATTTTTCTAAATACAAATTAAATACACAAAGAAAACGAACACAAATTTATGATACAAAATTTTAGTTGTTTACATTATACTAGTGCCTCCTTGCCCCTTCGGGGGTCGCAATAAAAATTAAATGAAGAAAAAAAAGTCATTTTATAGACAAATTTCTTACCCCCACCAAGAGTTCTTCCTTTCAGGATCGAACCGTATTTCGATTTTTTTTCTCCGGGTGGTTTTTCTAGGAGTTCTGTGACAAAAATCCGGTAATTTTTTTAACATATGGATTTCCAAAAATAGATAACAAAAATCATACCATTGTCCAAATCTTGATATTCATAGTTGTAGTCATCAACCTCATTGTATTCTTCATCATTACCATCGCCATCGCCATAGTAGTCGTTGGTTACTTTAAATTTATCTGTGGATTCAGTTAGTTTTGCATTACTTATAACTGTAAAATACGTGCAATGCACAGCGTAATGCGTTATGAAATGCTTTGAATATCTTTAAAAAAAAGTTCAAACTCTAAGGTATTTCAAACTACATAACGTAGCATTACTTGGACAAAATCGATACAAAAAAAGGTATAACATTATAGATATCATTGTATGCGATATCCGTATGATGTAATAACGATTTCCAACGGATGTCCATTTGATATCCTACGGGGATGTCGACATGATATCATCAGGATATTGAAAGCCGGACACATTCGCTATCCTAATGATTTGCAATAAAACGGTCACTTATGATTTTATGGGCCAAGTTTTTCCATTGAGACCCGAGCAACCTCTTGAGCGCTAGTGTTCTAGTGAGGCTCTATGGGGCATGTATGATTTTAACAGTAGTTTCCACCAATCATACCAAGGTTTATAAATTACTTTAAACACGCAGCCAGCAAATTTTTCTAAATACAAATTAAATACACAAAGAAAACGAACACAAATTTATGATACAAAATTTTAGTTGTTTACATTATACTAGTGCCTCCTCGCCCCTTCGGGGGTCGCAATAAAAATTAAATGAAGAAAAAAAGTCATTTTATAGACAAATTTGTTACCCCCACCAAGAGTTCTTCCTTTCAGGATCGGCTCCCCCCTTTATGCCTTTGTATACCTGCCATTTTAAACAATTTTACTACTTTACCCTTACTCTTGCCCATGTACAAAGCTTTTATTGACAGGGATGCGCGCGCATCTCAAAACCGATTTCATTTTGATTTTAATATATAGAGAGAATATATAGAGAGATACATGCCCCATACAGCCTCACTTGAGCAGTTACACTTTTCGCCACCAGATGTCAGCCACTTTGCCTACAGGTCCCATAGTACTCTTGAAGTGCATTATACTAACGAGTTGCATCAGTAGGTAGCACTAACTGCCGATAGTTTATGAGTTATGTGGGGGGGGGCGGTACGATTTATGCATTTGATCTTCTTTTTATTCTCTGATTCCTTGGGGGGGGGGTTCTCAAGTAATTGTCAGAAATTGGAGTAGATATCAAAGTATACATTTTTTAAGTACGGAAACACTTATTGATCGAATTTTTACTCTCAGATCCCCAAGAAGGTGGCACTAGACTTAAATTTTCAAACAATGAAGTATATATTAAAATGAACGATTTTATTGAACCAACGATTTGTGTAATTATATCACTCCACATGGCAGATATTAGCAGAAGTATCCATAGGCATTCTTTTGTATACACTTGAACATACAATGTTTCATTATTGATTTTTTGGATCAAGTTGGAGCACATAATTTAGACTCTTTCGAAGTTACGCAATAATTCATTCAAACGGCGAATATTTATTATTAATACTTGGATTTTTTTCTCGAAAATGGAAAAACTTATAACTTTGTGGTTTGAAAAATCAAATTACCTTTATCTTAATTCATTTTTTTTTTCAATGAGAAATGAAAGATTTTAAAATGATCAAATGTAAACAAAAACGCTTGATGTACAGTATCGCACATTAGCTCTTACGAATGTGTGCGCGGTGGGTGTTGGTACACGTTCAGCGGTCATAGTGGGGGTAAATCGCTTAATATGCATCGTTTCTTACATTGTAGACATGTCGACTATCGACTTCGCCAGAAAACAATTCGCCTACTATAACTTCAATTTTTGTCTAATGCGCCGCGCCGGTACGATTTAGACAACTTTACCTTACATAAAATAGTAAACATTTTCTTTCAAGCATAGTAAGAGCATTATAAGAAATATCATTCAGGACTACAACTATCGTTGAAATCTGCCAAGATAATTTATTGTTTTTTAATACTAATTTCATATTATTGATGAAAAATTGTCAATTTGCTGAAATTAAAACATTGAAGAATGAAATTTTTTTCGCGTTGTATGTACTTATGGGTAATTCTCTGAAAATGTCCATATTTCGATGTCTTTATTTTTCTGAAAAAAAAAGTTGATATTGGGAATTTTTTTGATTGGGATAGTGAGTATATGTGTCCTTGATGTCATTTATGCCATTCGGCTCAAGTCATGTCCCCCTGGGGGGTAGGGGGACTTTTTGAAATTTTATTACCCAAAACCTAAGAACTTCTTAGGCCGTGGCTGTTGATTCTCGATTTTGTGGCTTATTGTAACTCAGACGTAAGACGTCCTAGGAACTTGAAACAAAAGGGATATCGAAGATTAGTAAGTACATATAATATTCACCTATTCAATATTCTCTTAAACTGACTGTTAGGAGCTCCTTAGTAAATTTTTGGCGAATTCTCTCAGGTCGTGGCTGGTTGGTTTTAATCTTGAGCCGTGGCGAAGTGTCTTTTTATGACCATGGCCTAAGAACTAGTGTCTTTTTTCGAGAGACAGCCATTAACACCTAAATTAATAACATCTTTGTTAGTGTATCCCCATTAAAATTGATTTAGAATGGCAAAAAGACACTAATTCCTAGGCCGTGGTCGTAAAAAAAAACACTTCGCCACGGCCTAAGATGAAAACCAACCAGCCACGGCCTAAGAGAATTCGCCAAAAATTTATTAAGGAGCTTCTAACAGTTAATTTAAGAGAATATTGAATAGGTGAATATTATATGTACTTACTAATCTTCGATATCCCTTTTGTTCCAGGTT
The DNA here is from genome assembly GCA_009761765.1 of Phenacoccus solenopsis. NCBI lineage: Eukaryota > Metazoa > Arthropoda > Insecta > Hemiptera > Pseudococcidae > Phenacoccus > Phenacoccus solenopsis. Next base: position 16,420 of record VFXL01000260.1, on the reverse strand, counting down.
CCTAGGACATTTGATGGCTGAGTTAGAATAAGCCACGGCCTAATACCACAAAAACCGGGAATCAACAATTTTTACGAATTTTGCTTTCCGACTGTGATAAATAAATGACATTTCACATTTCGAATGCTGGCAGTGTATTCTCATGATGTCAAGGAAGCATTGTAACCGCAAAGAAAAACGAATTATAAAATCATTGCCGCAGGAGAAGCAAACAAAAAACGCCACGGCCTAGGAGTGTATAAACCATTTACAGGTCTTTGAACCTTCCTGGAGGTCAAGCAGGGAAACTTTGGACATCATTTTGAGCGTTAACATACACACTCAACTATCCTGAGCAACTTTGCTAAGTTTTTCCTCAAAAAAATATTAATTTAATATCATTTATGTGACATTGAAAATTCAAAACGTGACCATTTACATGCCACGGCCTAAGAACTTTTGACCTTTGGGTTGAAAAAAACCCCATTTAGGGGGGGTGGAGGACAATTTCAATCGATGGGAAAGTTAGAGGAGATACTCATATAAATATAGAAAAAAAAAAAATTCAATTGTAGCGTAATTCTTCAAAAAAAACATCGATTACAGAAATATGGACATTTTCAGAGAATTACCCTTATATAGGCACACAACATAATGAAACAAGGAAATTATGAAAAAATTTCTTTGCGCGTGTATGGTATTATTACAACTATTTTTTAAATTTTTAAAGAGTAACAAGACCATAGAATTTCCTTTCCTTGAAGCAAAAAAAAAAAAAGGTTACAAAAGTTGATAAATTTTCATCGTATTAGTTGGCAATTTTTTGGTTCCTCTCCCCCCCCCCAAAAAAACAATGTTCTCAGTACGTCCCTGCATTAATTTCTAATAGAATTAAAAATATTAATTATAAAAGATGTGATGGTATCCCTAGCGCAGTGGCGTATTTAAGGAGGGTGGTCCTGGGGTCTGGGCCGCCCCTTAAATACGCTCAAAAATAGTATTTTTGCCATATACGAATAAGGAACAACGGAAATACGTAATATGCAAATAATCAATAGTAACAAAATTGCAAAATTAAAAAATGCGAGTACGCAAATATAAATTTTACGCCATCAACTCGTACATTACCGCATCAGATGAACGCATGACGCATGTACCACGACGCCTTGATTTTCAACTTTAGATGATTTTTTTTTTTATTTTTTTACTTGCTTAGTTATCATTTTTTTAATTTCTTAATTCGCAATTTAATTTCATTTTCATAAAGAAATGGTGAATAAAATTTTGAGCCTACTTAACAGATTTTTATGTTTGAAAATTTTGCTGGACCCCCACTTGACCATCAGTCTGGATACACCACTGGCCTAGAGTTTAGCGTTAAACTAGTGATGACAAATTTTTTGTCAATGAATAAACTTTTTTCAATTTTGCTTTCTATCTCCGTCTTTGGCTGATATTTTAAACTTCGTTGTAAATGATTAATATTATACCGTACAAAAAATCTCACATTTTTTTTTTGCACATTACAAAGTAAATGACTAGATACTTACTCCCATTTACTGCGCTGATACAATTCAAAAAACTAATGAAAGTAAACAGTAATATTGAACGTAAAAAGTACGAATTTTTCATGCTGATGATAATGATGACAGACGATGGAGAAACACAACACTCGACAACCAAAGAAATATTATGCTACGAACAATGTAATGCTGTTAAATATATACTTTTTTTTACAAATTTCGTTAATCGGGGAAATAACCTGACCGGTACAATGTTCAACTGATTAACCAAAAATATGGGTATTGTAGTATGAGAGCAACAATTGATGACACATAAAAAATAACATCATCACATCATCACCTTTTCCCATCCATTCTCCCACGACTTATATTTATCATTTAATGAAAAATTTTAAAAAGTTAAAAAAACTTGAGGGCAAAAATGTGGTTTTAGATATTTTTCAAGACAAAATTTTTCTATAAAAGAATCTCTTAAGGTAAGAAATATTCGAAAAGGATCTGTTGAGCTAAGGAATGTATGAAAACAATGAATTGAGGTATATAGTAAGGACTAATGAGAGAAAAAAGAAGTAAGAAGGTTGTTGAAAAGTTTATAAAAATTGTTATGATGGTGCGACCAAATAATCATCGCACCCCTCAGCGTGAAATTCCCTGCTTCTAAAGAGAATGTAAATTTTTTCATTTCTTTTAGTTTTTAATGAGCTGTTTATAATATTTAGAAATGAATTTCAAACATTTTACTTTTTCATTATCAGTTGATTTCAATGATTAATTTTATCAAGAATCAGTGCTGTCAACCATTTTGATAAGTGGTAACACTGATCCCATGGCTCGACAAAATTATCTGAACGTTGGAACGATTTCGCTCGATTGTTTCATTCGGAATTATGATGAATTTGTATGAGATAATTATGTTTAATGTTAATCTTGCATTGTAGCTCCCTCGTATGTTTTTATTTTGTGTCTGAAACCCAAGAATTCTAATATGGTGAAGGCGCCGCGTACCTTAACCCAATTCCACGAATTCAACAGATTGGACGCAAAAAAAAAATAGAGTATTAAAAGGCTTTAGCATTGTAGCATCAAATAAGTGTCTTAACATTTAATGCCTAGTAGGATATAATTATTTATTGAAGTAATGTATTGCCCAATACACAGGTAGGAAATTTAGTCGTTACGTTAAGTAAGCAGTTAGTTAAACTTAGGGCACTATACACACGGGTATGCTGGACGGCTATATTGTTTTTTAAAAAGCCCTTTTAACATAGCTATCTCACCCTTGAGAACAGTGGCGGCGATACGATTTTGGCGCCCGTAAGCAAAATGAAAGAAGGCGTCCCACTCAAAAAAAACTTTTGTTCTTATTTTGCGATTTTCCTTCATTCTTCAAGAACATAATAACATACGGGTTATTAAAAAAGGAATTTCAACTAATAGTCCAGTCAAATTGCGACAAAAACACGTGTTAACCGGGACTAATTGGGGGCCAAAGTTTTTCTGCGGAAATTTGTAACTAATGGTGTCCGTAATAACACCTAACTTTTCCCCAGAAATCGCATCGTTGCTTCTCCCCCAAAATCCACATTTGTGCCCCCAAAACTTGTTTTTTGCCAATAACATACGTTCTAATCTAGATACAGAAAAAAAGTCGAGTGAAGAAATGAAGCTGAACAAATTTCCAACAAAAAATATTATTACACATTTTTTGCTCAAGTTGATACAATCGTGAGAAAACGCTCTTGAAACGGGCCACTTTCATTGCACTTAGGGCCATAGCGCGACGTTTGATATACCCTACCACGTTACGCTAATGTTTAATGTTCTCATCGTGCAAATAGACTACTGGCATGGGAGAAATTTTGGTTTTTCTAGAAAATTGATCTATTTGTAGTATAGTTATGAGTAGTATAAAATATAATGCAAAACAATACAGGAAAAATAGGGATTTTTCATATACATTAGAAATAGTTTGAAAGCCCCTGATTATTGAAAAAATAGGTAAATAATTATTTTTCTGAAATTCAGAAGGCAAAATATCGCCCTTGCACACAAAAAATTTAAAAATTGTTGAAAATAAATTTTTTTGAACAATTTTTGATGCATCATAAAATTTTCTAACTTTGACCTGATTATTCAGGGTATAGATATTAACTTGAAAAACTTAAATTTTTTGGGTATACTTTTGAGATTATTTTACAACTATCAACCGCTATTCCTGATCGATTTTCGAGAAAAACCAAAATTTGTTCACCTCAGTAGTCATTTGCGCGATGAGAACATGAAACATTAACGTAACGCGGTAAGGTATATCAAACGTCGCGCTATGGCCCTATGCGCAATGAAAGTAGCGCGTTTCAAGGGCCTTTTCTCGCTATTCTATCAAATTGGGCAAAAATGTGTAATAATATTTTCTATGGGAAATTTCATCAGCTTCATTTTTTAACTTGACTTTTTTTCTGTATCTAGATGAGGATATGTGTTATGGGCAAAAAACTGGTTTGAGGGGCACAAATGTAGATTTTGGGGGAGAAGCAACAGGGGGATTTTTGGGGAAAAGTTGATGGTAGTTATGGATACTATTGGCTACAAGATTCCGCAGAAAAATTTTGGCCCCCAATTTGTCCCGGTTATAAACCTAATTTGACTGGACTATAAGAGTGTTTTGGAGCGAGTTGCATGGTGATGGCGAACCCACCTTTCGGCCCCCGTAAACATTGCTTCTTTTACTTCCGCCTATCGCCGCCACTTGGCCAGCATCATAGGGTTTTTAAATTGTTAATCTTTTTGATCAATATTTTTACTAAATATTGAGATTTTAAATAAAAAAACGTATCTTAGCTGCGAAAAAGCGTACTTTTCAGAAGTTCATATTCACGTGGCTTATCAGAAATTTTTGAAACGTGTCGAGGTCTCGAGGAAAGCCCTGTAAGTGGTGAGATGAGAAAATTTCTAGCTCCGACAAAATTTCCTTTCGATGCACTAATAAGTTCTCTACGTTACCTAAAAAACGCAACAAGACCACATATTGTGTACGTAGTCAACGAGCTCGGTGCAAAATTGAAACACCTAACCGAATTAGACTACATAAGAGCTAAACGAGTTTTACATTATCTGCAAGGTGCCAAATACTTATTTCTAGTAAGTATATAGTGTTAAAATTGACGTTGTTGAAATTTACGTGTAGATATCAGTTTTCGCGATTTAAACCCGTCCAACAAAACCACTGAAAGGATACTAATTACTCTATATGGTGATGTAGCCTTCTGGGGAGGGGGAGGGGATACGAAGAATGAAACGGCGGATGTTTTCGACGACGTGTGAGGCGGAGTATCGAGCGTTGAATCAAACAGTTCGAGAAATGATGTGTCTGCAAGGGACCATTAGCCAAATTAGCAAAGAATATAGGTATCCTGCAATCGCAATTTACAATAATTAATCGGTCATAAAATATGCAGTTGTCGCTGGCAAACCTAAGCTAAAGCACATCGTTGAACCGGAAGTTCAACTCGTTAAGGAATTCGTTAAATATGGTGAAGTAGATATTAGATGAGTTCCTTCAGATGCGCAAATAGCTGACATATTCACCAAACCCCTATGCATTAATACATTATACGTTATTGAGGAATCATTTACTACAGAAAAATTAAATTTTTTTCAGTGCTACAGATTACAGTTGAGAACGAAGATAAGGACGTAGACTTTTTCTGTAGCTGATAACCATGAGTTCAGCGAGTACTAGAATTAATAAACTCAATTAATCGGCAGGTAATTAGCTAATTGGTAATTTAATCAACTAAATAAGTAGCATATAAAAACTTGGAAAGGAATAAATAAATAACTAGTAAGGAATTACATAAAAGTCTTCTTTTTGAACTCTTTTTTTTTTTCAAATTTTCTTCGTTTTTGGATTTTAGATCAAGTTATTTTCGCAGTTCCAAATTTTCTTTACAATATCCTATGAGTTGTATTCATTTACGTCAACACTAATTTTAGAAATTTCGCACTTCAGGAAAAAATAATAGTAATTGGGAAATGGTCGGGAACCGTTTGATGTAACGATTTTGTTTGCAATGTATCAAGGTACTTCTATGACTAATGATACTTACACATCATTAATTTTAAATATAACAACTGGATTGCTGAATGATTCTAATTGTAAAGATCCTACATAATCACTTATTAACATGATAACTGATGATGTCATTATACCATAACAAACCATCGCGTTTATCAATTAATATTTAGATTTTCGCAGGGTTGGCGGAACTTTTAGGACCGGCCCGAGGAAAACCATGTATAGCGGCTCTATGAGGTAACTGTAAAATCCCCTCTCCACCACCAAAAATAAAAAATAACAACATGACTTTGAGGATATTATTAGCTGAGTTTTTAACTTGAAAACTATAGCTATTACAGCCTACCTGATATGGTAAGGGAAGTCGGAGGAGGCTGGGGTCTTCAAATCTTTGCGTTTCAGATCATTTGTAATCACCCAGCTAATGTCCAACTGTTTGATATATATGTTTTTTATTCCACGTAATTCACTCAAAATTTGGTGAGGGACTATTCCCGGAAATGCACGGAAATACTATTTTTGTTTTTTTCATAAATTTCAAAACGGCGGATCATTCAAATTTTGAGGGTGGCTGGAGAAAAAGCAAATAGCTGAAATTTTTTGTTTTTGATCTCATATGAAACAGTAACTCGCAAAAACTAACATATTCAAATTTCAGCTTTTTAAATATATTTTGAGAGGAATTAGAGCAAAAAACAGCTTTTTGAGGAAGTTTTGAGACATGAAATTTTTTGAATCTTCCATATCTCCTCACCTAATCGACCCAGAAAAGTCGAACAAACTTTGTGTGTAAGATTAGTTGGTGACCAGAATATGACCTCTTGAATTTGGATCAAAATGGATCCAAAATGGCTGATTTTCAAAATTTGAGTAGAGCTTGAGAAGCCTCAAATTAGTGAAAATGTAATTAATATGAACTCATATGATTATTAGAGATGAGAAGTATAATATATCCCCAATTCATTTTAATATATGATTTTGGAGAGAAGGAGGAGGGGTTAGCATAGGAGGTCACAAATTTTTTATTGTGGTGTCATACGGTAAAATGAGCTCGTGTGATTAATCTATTCAGATTTTAGTTTCCCAAATGAATTTGGAGGGGTGCTAGAGCAAAGAACGACTTTTAGAGGGGAAATCGCTGTAGGAAATTTCATGGATCTTATATATCCCCTCACTAAATCGACCTACAAAGGTCAAACTTCGCATGTAGGGTTAGTTAATGACCAGAATATGATCTCTTAAATGTGGGTCAAAATGGATCAACAACGAATCGTAAAAATGTGACGTTGATTTGAGGAGCCTCAAGTAGTCATAATTTGGGAAATATATGTATTGTGTTTATATGATTATTGCATGGTAAGAAATACCACATTTGTTCTAAATTAACTTCTTAAGTGGTTTTGGAAGGGAGGGTAGGGATTTTCAGACTTCATATTGGGTGTGATATGTAGACATGAAGGGGTTAGCAACATTATATGCAAACGTTAACAAACCCCAGTTGAAAACTCAGCTCTAGTGAAGTGGCATGGCTGCTTACCTTATTTTTTTTTTTAGTAATGCAAGATGCAAACAAACGTGAATAAAAAATGAATTTTTAAAATTACAAATAGGTAGGTACTAGGTAGCCTATGTAATGAAAAACAATAACAAAAAACTTGAGGAAGTAATACTTCTTTAAAATGAAGGATTTTACCAACAAACATTTTCAAGAATTTCTCTGAATGTTAGTGATTCTAAAATGTATGGGAAAGACCACCCTAAATAACCGATAATTTTTAATAAGTTGTTTGTGGTGGTCTTTCCTATTGCATTCGGCAATAAAGTTATATTTGAATTCTCTAATGTACTTAACCTTAGATAGTGGAAAATTAGAAAGTCCCGGGAGAGAAGGAGAAAAATGGATGCATCACATAGCTCAAATGATTGTCACCAAATTCAAGCCGATCGAATTATTTTCAACCCCTTTATAGACCTTTTTAAATTTCATTTCTCCAGCACTCCTGTTTTTTGAATATCTCAAGAAGGGAAGCAGCACAAACGACGGGGTTTGCGGCACAAACCAATGCAAACAAATGCACTAAATTTAATTTCCAAATTCAGAAGGGGGGTGCCCACAACACGATGCGTTGAGTCATGCGTAGTTGTTAGGTGTGCATAATGCGGGTTTAGTAAATAAGCGTATTAGATCAGCTATTTACTTTTTTACGTGTTTAAATTTATAATAAAACAGCTATTTGTGCCGGCCTTTATTTGAAAGCTGATTAGTAAAATGAAAATGTATAGGTATTTCTTTTCACGTAAAAATTTTAGGTGTATTTTGTGGGATTATACAATATTTTTGGAATTACATTTGTTATATATCTGGTCTCGCGGCCCTTGAAATTAATACCAATGACCGGCCCACACCCGGTGGGTTCCGCCAAGTCTGGATTCTCGTGTAACACAGTCATGAGAATTTTATTACGCAAGTGGAAACCCCATTTTGTACCTATTTACATAACATTCATATTACAGATTTCGGAATTCGGGAAAAAATGATTCGGATACTGATTTTTCGGAAAAATTAAAAATTGGAAAAATTATATTTGGGAAAGTAGATTTGTGAAAATGGTCGCGGGAACTGTTTGAAGTAAGTTTTCTTTGCAAAATATCACGTTATTTCGATATGAGTAATGATAAGTACTTACTCATCATCAGTGCCGCATTACGGGTTTTTGCCGCCATAGGCTTTGTTCAATGTACCCTAGCAACACACTTAATTATGAATTTATGATTTGATAATTAATACATGCATGCGGTGATGCGGAATGTAAAGCGCGAAAAACAATTGTAGTGTGCGAATTGGTCTACTATTACTAAACTTATAGTTGTAGACCGTTGACTATTAAGTATACTTGTAGTACTAATGAGGATTTAAATGAAAATTATTCGATAAAGATTGACCAAATTTTTATACTTCAATTTATCCAGGTCTTCGTTTATATAGTGGAATAAACAAATTATGTATACCTATATCCTCGCGCAAGCCAAATCCATCGCTGATTATTAACGTGATAATTGATGTTAAACAATTTTTCCTACATCGTTTCTCTACATCCAAATAGAAAAAAAGAATAGAAAAAAAGAAATTAATGCAGCCGTGAAAAGTCTTATTAAATCTGTGTTAAAACCCTACGTCGAAACAAAAAGTATCTAATTTCTTCAAGAATAACAATTATATTAAGAACTTATATAAATTTATTAAATAAAAAAAAATATTACTATATTTAAATTTAACTGTAATTTTAAGAATTTATTTTATTATAATTCAATTATTTGAATATAAAATATTTCATTTTAATATTAATAATTCAATTATTATTTCAAATTTCTTTATATTAACATCCTTTCATATATTACTGCTCCTTCATTGAAATGAAAAAATTCCGATTTTATAGGGCTATTCAAAAGTGAAAAGAGCAGTCGATACGAACCAAGCGAGCGAAGTGAATGAGATGGAAATTAAACGATGTGAACGAGGGAAGCGACTAACAGAGTTTACCTGCTACGATTTTTGAGCAGACTTTTTACTGAAATGGGTAACCTGTTCCTTTGTCTTTATCATTTACGTTGAACGTAAAATTCAGGGGTAAAGTTGTAGCGTATGTTTGAATTTTAGAATTTTCCTTTCATCATAATTTTGAGCTCCGCTCTTAGGGGGGGACGCCTTGTAGCGTATGTTTGAGAGCAAGCACTTACCTGTACTTATACCTATGTACTCTATGTGTACTGACTTAATGTATCGGGGTAGATAATCAGTCGCATTACGAACGTTGTACGATATTGCTATTAAATACAAGCTTTTATCTCATGCTGTTTTCTGGTATAAAACGCGACAAAGTCTTACAGAAATTGAGGTGCAATAATGTATTCTCAACTATACACATATATCACAAGAGGTAGGAAACATGATTATGTGCAATTGTAATGAAAATTTCTTCCATTTCAAGTTCAAAATTTAATATTAAACATGCGTCGCTACCTTAAAAAAAAATCATTTATTAAACTACTTCGAAACTTCTTTGCGAAATAGTTTCAATTTTATGTACAAATGAAAGTAACGAGGCATTATTCTACATCCTTCTTGTGATACAAGAAAACGAAATTAGATAATCATGTACAATACGGTTTTTAAAATAATAAAATCGAACAATTAAAAATGTACTACGTAGTAGTGGCCTGTACAGTGTAAACGTGAAGGATTAGCAAAGTTAAAGCAACAACGAAAAACTCAGCTGCAGTAATGTGCCATGGCTGCCTACTTTTTTTTTGAGACGTTCCATAAAAAGAAAGTACACCACTACATATTTAACATCTAATTAATGTAAAAGTGTTTTAATTTATTCTCATTAGTAATATGTTTCGGAACTCCTTATTAGTAAAACTTTGGCGCATATTTTTTGGACCCGGAAAAATTAAAATTGGCTCATTACCATGCTTTGGAACCTTGAATTATTTGTAAAATATGTGCATAACATTACAAGAAAATTTGAGAAAATTTCACACCCGTGAATTTTAAGTAAATTGATAGCTGAAATTATTTTCGATATTGGCATGACAAATCATAGTTGAAAGTTAAAAAAAAACTGTTAATTATAATCTCCTTAACTTGAAAATTTTTGACTTCATTTATTTTGAGAAAGATTAAAATTGGGCTTGAGGTTAGAAACTTTTGTGAAAACCTTTTAAGAATCATTTGGTAAATATTGTTAGCTTGCCTATTCAACTTGAAACAAAAAAAAAAAAATAATAAAAACACAGAAAATCAGCTCTCATGGTATATTGTTCTTTAATTTAAAAAAATGTTCTCAGTTGATTTTTTTCGTCTATAAAAGTTCGAAATCTTTTACGATAAATGAACATGTATTTATGATTTAAAAAAAAAATGTACGAAGATACATGAATTTTTGAAATTTTTTTTTGATCCATGCCGTGTACAGCAGCAAAGCTACAGGCACGGGCATTTAATTATTTTTTTGTTACAGCAGGTAATCATTATCATTAAAACATTTATAATTACATATGAAATGCATCCATTTAATTCAAATTTTATCTAAAATTCGATGAATCATATTTTTACTAGAGAAGAAAACTGAATTACAATAGAAATAAAATTGTTTCGGGAATATAATTATATTATGATACGAAAAATATCACAAATAATTTTTTTTTCATTTATATTCTGATATACAGTATCTACGAGAATTTCATTGCTAAAGGTAAGAAATGTGGAACTAAGCTTTCAATGAAAAAACTGTCCTATAAAGGAACTTTCATTTGAAAAATAAATATAAATATTTCAAATATACCGAACATTCACAAATATTGAATTTCACAAATTTAAAATATTGGGTTGAAACAGCATTAATAAATTTAAACCAATATGTTTAAAATGTTTGAAATTAAAGAAAATGTAAAAAAGAAAAATAAAAGAAGCTTTTACATTCAAAAAATTTTACAAATATAAAAATGATTGCCCATTTTCATTCAAAGTTTGAGAAAGCGAAAATTTTCTTTCTTACGGAAATTATCGCTCCTGAACTGCGCATTCTAAATAGGTCGCTTTAGTAAGTGAGGGATATGTTGAGAATTTCAACCTCTTTTAAAATGCGTATTAATCAACTAACAAAAAAACTTCAAACAAAATTTTCTACTTTTATTTTAAAATTTGAGGACTTGAAGGCACACTCTTTTGATATTTCACATTCTTCTGTAATAGCTGATATTCTGAGTTGTCGATTAAAAAAAAATGTAACTTTCTAAGTGCCGTGGAAAGGGCTAAGGACTTTTTTCCGAATTTTTCATTGATTTTTGTCCTTATAGCTGTTTTCATATATTACACCATGACCGCTTCGTGGTCCAACCTCCGGGCATTGTTCTCTTCGCTCCGATTGCCTTTTTGATAGGATTCTTTCGAACTACATCACAAAAATGATGATATGTGTCATGTAACATACCAACTAAGGCGACAAGGCAGAAAAAAAAATCATTGAAACACAATAATTATAATTGTTTCAGCTATTTAAACGCAGCAAATGCGATTTTGTAAAACATCTCGAGTTGAAGATAATTACATATGTTATGCTTAATACTTTTCCTTCAAACCTCATTTTACTTATTCAAATGCAGCGTTCAAATTTATTAAAGAATATCAAATTGACTGAGTAATTTTGTTACCTATTTGTTTTTAATCATTTTGCTTTTAACTTTTTTCTCAAAAAGTTGAGTTCAATTTTTTTCATTTTAACCGAGTGTAATTTTTATTTTTATTCTTAAGGGGATATTTCACATACACGGTTCTTTTTTTTAGTACAACTAAACTTCGTATACATTATATATGTTATTTATATGGGAACCAAAATTGATAACGCTAAAAAAGTGACATTTTTGAGAGTAAAATTCTTCGTGAGTTTCTTATGGAAACTTTTGAAATTTGAAAATAAAGAAGATAAGACACGTCTCTTTAATTTGTTCAGAACGAAAAATTCAAATTCCAATTCATAAGAAAGTTATAAACTGTGAAATATGGCCTCCTCAAAAGCCAATTTATTTTTGCGTCTTTCTCGACAAATATTATTATGATATTCGGAGTTTCGACTCGTTCATGGTTGCTGAATTGGTAATTTTGCCGGCAACGCTATGCCGAATTATCACTAATTTATCAAGTAAAAACATTTTATTTCTTCTAATTTTTCCAGTCTCAACTTCTTAAAATATCGTTCAATTTCATCTTCATAATCAGGTCGTTAAGGCCTTAAGAGAATAAGAATGACCCGGAGCGCAATTTCAATGAAACTTTGGTGATAGATAGTTAAGGTACCCTTTAGAAACTTCCATTGCCAAAGTTTCAGACCCCCGGCCCCCTTCGTTTTTGAGAAAGTAATTTTTAATTGAAAAACTAATTCAACTTTTTCTTTTACACAATATGTAGTTACTTAATTGATTTTATTGAAAATTTAGCATGCTGTACTGTTTCATAAGGGTTCTCTTGGAAAAAAATCAGCAACCTCCAAAATAATTTTACCCTCACTGAAAACTGTTTTTCAAATTTACTTAATTTTTTTTTAACATGATAATGCTTTGACACAATTATGAAATCGAGATATTTTTAGATGTCCCCTTGACCTCCTAACCACGTGGAATTTTTTCAGATTCTTCACTCGGGTACGCCATGTTAAAAAAATAGCTAAAACTGATAATGGTTCCAAAAAAATATCATTAAATGTGAAAAAATCAACTTTATAGGCCTATCGGTAGATTTTGAAAACAAGAAGAACTTTTTAGTTTTCATCTTTTAAATTGAGCAACATATCTATTCGATTGTTATTTTAATATATCTTTTAAAAAAATCGATGTAATCGTTAATTTGTTATAGGATAAATAGATATTATAATTGTCGCTCTATCGTTTTTTCCATTGCACACGAATACCTAGTCAATAAATTGCCGATTGCAATGATGTAATATAAGAAACTGAGTCGGCAAAAACTATCATTTGAACGCTACTTATTATTCTTTAATGTCCTCCCAATTCTCACATTAATTTCGCCCCCCGATAGTTCGTAATATCCATGGTATGAATTTTGATATTCGCACATAAATTCCTAGAGATGGTAAACTGGACTGGGTGCAATTTGTTCCCCAGCTGACGATGCCAGCCAAGAAGTACCTGCCGTCTTTGCCTCTTATTTGTAGAGGTCCGCCAGAATCACCCTGCAAAGATATCTCAATTAATAACTTGATTATAATGATATCAGAGAATTTAAGGGTATAGATTACGTGACAGGCGTCTCTGCCGCCATTTGCGGATCCAGCGCAGAGGCTTTTGTCTGTAAGGTTCTCACTAATGTTTGCGCTTGTTAAAAGCATATTTTCGCATTGGGCGTTGGCGAATATGGTAACAGATACCTGTAACGATTTTTTAGCGATTAATTCAATATCGACGATCGAAAAAATAAGAAGTATATTAATTAAGAGAAAATAAATGAATAAGAGTCCTAAAATATAACTTAACGATAATATATGAATTGGTTCTTTTCTGATAAGATGTTTAATGCTCTACATAAATGTTTGATCATTTCCAATTTTTATTTCTTCAATAACTTAAGCACGTTAATTTATAATTTATTGAGGTTCACGACTTTTTAATGAAATCATGAAAATAAATGTTAAGTGTAATACTATTTCACGCTTCAGTCGAATGTATACGCCGGATTGTAATCCAGTTAAATATCGCATCAATGAAAGCTGTCTTCATTTATTTGTGAAAAAATTAACGAAGCAAATAGTATTCTTTATGTGGATGATGGAAAGCCTAACAAATTTTCAATTTAATTTACGGAGCTCGAAAATAATGATAATAATTTGGGAAAATGCAAACCTATGCTACCAGAGGAATGGGTTGCGATAGGTGTTATAAATTCCTAGCGATAAGTTAAAAAAGGCTGCAATGGGCTAAGTTTTTATCCATTATCTTGGTCGTCGTATCAGTTAGGTATTATTTTTCTCAAGTCATTGTTTATTGTTTTTTTTATTTTTTTACTTTTTTTTTTTAGAAAGCGTACGGTACCAGAAATCTCACGAATATCTTACCTGCTGTAAAACGGACGGAAGTTTGCCGCAATATTCAAGTTCTCCCCATCCAATAACGATAGCGTTTTTTCCTATGAGTAAATCGTCGGATTTTGGTAGACATATGGGTACTATGTGTTTATCATAATTAAGCGGTGAGTCGAGCTTGAGCAATGCAAGATCGTATTTATACGAGAAATAGTGAAGGGGATGGAAGACTATTTTAGCTATATCTCGTGTAACAAAAGGATACGGTTCAGCGATGGTGGAGAAATCGTATTCTCCAGCACGTATTTCGATTTGTGATGGCTTTAACCTGTAAAAGGAAGCAATTAGCGAATTTTGTAAGAAATTACTTCAAACTGTATGAAGATTTGTATACCTAAGGAAGCAGTGTCTAGCGGTGATTATCCAGTTTTCATTTAGTATAACTCCGCCGCAAAAGTGCGCACTCGATGCATTACAAGGTTCTTTTATTCTGAGAGAAACCTATGGAATGAGAAAAATGTAGGAATTTTCACGCAATTTTTGAATAGATTTAAGAATAGGATGGGTTTTAAATAAGTACCTGCCATGGCCAAGCGCCGAATTCAGCATTTTTTCCACCTAGGATTCTAAAATCATGTGGAAAAGTCATCATTGGTGCTATACCGCATACTGAAACATTTGAAAACAGGTTTTTAAATAAAATCAAAAAAATTATATAAGTTGTGCACCGTTGTTTATGAAATATATTTTGAAATTTTCTTCAATTATTGTTCAGAGTTTGAAATATTTGATATCTCAAGATATTTAATGTAGATATTGAAGCTAGAATTGCTTTGTATAATTGATTCCCACTCAGTCATCTCAAAGGTCTTGGTTTCGACTTCACAAATCTCAACTCCACAACTTAGCTTCAGATCATTAGCCTACCTGATTTAGAAAGGGAGAGTTGAGGAAGGGTAAAATCTTCAAATGTTTGCGTTTCATACCGTTAGTAATGATCTGTCGAATGCCCACCTTTTTGATATTTATACTTTTTTCCTCTCACGTGCGCTGCCAGGTATTCATGAAATTCGCTCAAAACTTGATGATAGACTCTTTTTAGAAATCTAACAAACGTACTTTTGGTTTTTTCGAAAAAATTCAAAATGGCGAATCACTTAAATTCTGAAAGAGGCTGGTTTGATCTCATGTGAAAGAATTTGAGTACAGCTTAAGGAGCCTTAAGTTGGTAAAATGTAATTAATATGAACTTATTTCATTATTGTGGATAAGCAGTATGCTATATCCCCAATTCACCTCCATACATGATGTTGGAGGGAATAAGGTGGGGTTATCGACCTCAAAATGCGGTAAGTATGTATTAGATATCGAAAAATTTTTATTATGGTATCATATTATGTTGAATAAGCCTAATATTAACTACTTTTCTAATTTTAGCTTTCCAAGTGCAATTTGAGGTAAGTTAGAGCAAAAAACGACTTTTGGAGAAGAAATTGCCACAGGAAATTTCACGAATCATCCATATCTCATCATCAAATCGGCTTGAAACGTCAAAGTTCATTTTAGGGTTACTTAATGATCAGAACATGAACTCCTTAATTTGGATCAAAATAGAGGATCGTGAGAATTTGAAGATAATTTGAGGAACCTCGAGTAGCTTTTTAAGTGCTTTTGGAAAGAATGGGGTAGGGGTTTTCAGATTTGATATTGGGGGTGTGACCTGTAGTCATGAAGGGTTTAGCAACATTATTACGAAACCAGAACAAGCCTCAGTTAAAAAGTTGGCTCCAGTACTATTTTTTTTTGTTATTCACCTCTAATTCTAACTTAAATCCAGTTTATTTTATGAACAGCATGGTTGTCAACGTGTAGAATGTAAAATGTATGATATACAAAGAATATCGTGTAGAATACTTGAAGTAGAATATGAAAATTTCTTGTAGAATATGTAGAGTATGTAGAGTATAGATGTAAAATATTTTTTTAAGAATAAATTTTGTCATTTTCTCCTTGTTCTTTACATTTTAATTGAAATTTCAAAGATTAATCGTTTATTTTGAATGTTTATAGACTTTTGATGAAAGAAAGAGTCTTATCCTCAGAGGCTTTTCTGGAACTGAAAGAACGCATCTGTTTCTAAAAGCAATACTTTTAGTTGAGTTCAGCTTCCTGAATTATTAGCAACTTCAATTAATTTCTCTTACTTACCCGTGTGTTTTTTAGCGCAATACAGAAGTATTAGATTG
>VFXL01000258.1:8423-40901 GCA_009761765.1 Phenacoccus solenopsis | reverse complement strand
TAAAAGCGCATCCGATGATATATGGAATGCCGCTGTATACGCCATTCTTTCCGATTTCAATATGGACAATATGTTTTAAGTATAAAGGCGTGTAAAGAAATATCACCGACATGATCCAAAAACGGCCAAAATTTGAGATAGAAATGGACCAAAATATCGAGATAGAAGGATATCTCGCCAAGGTGTTGGTAATACCTGAAGAAGAAATTCAACAGTGATAGGTATTGATAAAGTAATGGTCAATGTTCCAAAGCATTTATTGATAAGAGGATTAAATAGTAGCATAACTGACGGGAGATTATATAACTCAGATTATTGGCCTCTTATTGGAATAATTCAACTCTGAATTTACTATATGATAGTGATTTTAAGTTTTAAGAGATCCAATATTGTAATTAATCGATGTGCCATATCAGCATTTTATCATTTCCACAAATCGATTCCCCCTTTTCTCTATGTCTAATCATTTCCCACCGTTTAAAAATATTTTATTCAACGGTCAAGCGTATGAGTTACGTGATCACTACTAATCTGCAAAACTTGTTTTGGATCATTTCATTTAATTGCCAATTTAGCGTTTTAATCATTTAATAATGAAAAGTAACTGGTGTTGAGAGGAGATAGAAAATCTATATCGCTTGGAAGACAGAAAAAATTTCCAACTTTCTTAAAATATGGAAGTTAAAGGAATTTGGAATTGTGAAAAGAAGTAAATAGTATGATATCGAAAAAAATGTAATTTTATTCAAATTTTAGCTGAGTGCGAAACCATTTTCAAAATTTATCGACGACTAAAACTCAACTTTATAATACTTCTCGTAAAAGATTTCTAGAGTAATTCCTTAAAATTGACTCGCACATTAACTTCATTCCACGATGATTTCAACATCTACCTAATTCTCGTTCTACATTGTAACTTCAGATTCCGCCTTACTTCTATAGCGCTTATCAATAACTTATGTATCTCATCTAATGTTTATTTATGAGAGTTGACTACTGAGATTTCACTACAAAAAGATATGGACCTATCTGTCTCATCAGCCACTGCACAAACCAAATGGTTCAATATTACGGTAGGTAGAGATACGGGCATGAGCGTTATGCGCATGCGCGAACAGCAAACTTGCTGTGTTTTACACTTCATGACATCACAGTAGAAATACTACAAGTAGTGTGGCGAATGGCCATTTTCCCTCGCCGCCATCATAAATGTCAGTTGAAGCTCTCGATACTTCGCGCATGCGCATAACTACGCTGGTCAACTTCACTCGTTCCCGTAAACAATAGTTTAAGCTCTGAATAGTTCGCGTATGCGTATAACTATTCTGGTAAACTTAACCCCTGAATTTAGCTGGGCTCCAAAGCAGTTGTGGAGTATTTTTGGCTTCATTTAGGCTCTAAATTTAAAACAACTAGATGTTTGGAAACGAATTAGATACCTCATCTTTTGCAGCAATATTCTTTCTTTTTGATTGAATTAGTTTCAGTTCGGCTTCTGTAATAGTGGGGTGATCCTCAGGGTCATCATATACGTTCCAAAGCCAGCAAATACACCAGATCGTATTCAACGTGCCTGTTATGTAGAACACACTTCTCCATCCCCAAAAGCTGATCACATATCCTAATATAATATACGATAATCCGATACCCATAAAATAACCTGAAAATTTTCAAAATATAATTTTACTTCGCCATATTTCATAACAGATTCGATAGATCTTCTCTTTCTTACCATAAGTAGCTGACAAAAATCTATTTTTCTCTAGCGGTGGAATCCATCTACCAACCATCGCGTAAAAGGCAGGCCATGTGACACCCTGAAATAATGTGATCCCTAGTTGAGAAATCTCAGACCAAAAAAAAATATTACGATTTACAAACCTCAGCAAACCCCTGAATAGATCTCAGAAGAAACACATAAATGGAATTTTCAGCCGCCAATAATGGAATTAACAGAGATCCACACCCTGAGATGAATTGCCCATATCCAAAGGTTCTCGATGGTCCGATTCGATTAATGAAAACGCTTGAAATTCCAGATGAGATGAAATACCACCAATAAAATCCCGTTTGTAGTCTGTTTTGCTCGTTGTTTGTCCAGTTGAATTCCGCTTCCTGAAAATCAGCACGACTTAGACACTTGAAGAGCGAATCATATGAGGTTGAAGGTCATCGTGAATGGCTTACTCCATCGGGTACTTTTTCTATAATTACTGGCGTCCAGGTATAGTTCTGTGTAACGTTGACGGTAGAAAGATTCAAATTTAATGGCACTGTTGAGACATTTACAACATCTTGCCGAGCCATTGCTAGAATAGCGATGTTCAGATCTGTCCGTAACATGTAGTTTACCATGAATCCGGCAAAGCTTAAGATGTACAGTTTGACACGAATTTGCATCTTTTCTGTAAATGAAAATGAAATCTTATGGTTGTATATTACAAAATGAAAGTTTCAATAAATTATTTGGGAGATCCTAAAGCACTGTTGAATGGACATGTCACCCCAAAGGCAATATGAATCTAATTGTAGTGCTTGTAACGTCAAATACTTCACAAAGAAAACATCATGAATATTTTCTGAAGCCTGTTGACAACATCAACCTCACAGATTATTAGCTTCTCTCATCAAACGGTACCTCATGTGCTCTCGAATTCATGATGTCATTACGGGATAACAGACAACTTTTCCCCATTATCACTGTGTGCCACGTGCTGCTCCCAGTCAGGTAATTCCATCCCTTTCCCTTCTGATAATATTTTACGAAACGTTATTCGAGCAAAAATATTTTATCTCTAATCCAAATCTAATGACGGTACTGTACTCGATAATTAAAAATTTGAAAAAATATTTGCTAATGGAGTTTCAACGTAGACTCGAACACAAGTGCGTATTAACCATGCGATTAGATAATCGGAAAAATAATTAAATTTATCTTCATCTTCGAAAATTAAATAATATCTGATACAAAATGTTCAAAAAATCTTACCAGGTTTGACTGGCAAAGGCTCCGCTTGATACTGCTTGTCGGCTTGTTTAGCTTTTATCAACATGTTGGTTGTTTTTTTCGCCTCCCGATATAATATGCTGTAACAAATCATAACATTAACCTACCTACCGTAAATTTAAGGACTCACTTAACATCAACATTTTTCGTACAATATGGCCAAATTTACGATTCTTATGCTTCATTTTCTCGGACATTTTTCCACTTTTACTACCAGCAACTCAACCACCTTAAGGTTACCCGTCACGAGCATACACTACTTTCGCAAATATTTCTGCATTGGGAACCTTTAACTTGAGCTGTTTCATTAATGCATCGATTTATCAAAGGGTGCTATTACCTTTTACGATAATTAATCATGCGAGTCGATTTAGATATGTCTATGTAGGTGTACGAATTCCACGAACATTTTTTTTTTTATTTAAACTCAAAGAGAAAAATTTAAGTGGGATGATTTCGCGTTATAATTGAATATTCAAAACTTACATAAACAGTAATTTAATGTATCTGATTCAGCCAATGAATCTTGATTATTATTTATCTGAAAACAATAGACATATTGAAGCAATTATAAAATAATAAGAACAGCTCGTATTTTCCACATGTAATACGTAACAATATAACATCAAGGGTCTTCTCATAATGTTATTTCGTATTTTTCATTTTACCATTTTCTTCAAAAGTTTGTTTCGTCAGAGAAACTTGTGTTTATGTGTACGCATTTCGGCATTTTAACAATGCCCTTCTGAATTGATTGGGAATTTTCTGTACAAATGAAATATACCTCATTCGTATTGATAAACTTACTTTTAAAGTGGATAAAATGTACTTGATTTTACGATTCGGAATAAATGTAATGTAACGTGAATGATAATGATAACTTTTTAGGTACATAGACCTTGGTCACCTGAAAAATAAAAGTAGGTATATGCATAAATATGAGAAGGTCGATATAATGATGGTGGTGTATTTACTCCTAAAAGTTTTTCTAATATCGACCAAGTATATTATAATTTTATTATGTGTATCCATTTTTTCCCGTACGTTTTATCAAAATTTTGAGATTCTTTTTTTTCGATATTAATTTTTTGAAATTTATTTCCTTGTTTATTTTTTTAAAAATTTCAAAAATTAAGGAATTGTCGATTTTGTTATTATTGATATTATTTTGAAAAAATGTGAAATTTATCTTCAAAATTGAATTCTTGGAATTCCTATAATGATTTGTCAAATTATGAAATAAACTGTAAAAATTCACCATGACCTAACTGAAAAACAATAAATAAGTAAATCTAGTAACTTGTTTTTACGTTGGTAAAAGTTACATAATTTCTTAATGTTAAATTACAATTTTTTTCAAGTATCAAGGATGAATTATTTAGTATATAATTGTTTGGAATTTTTCGTTAAGTTATAAAGGATAAATAATGTGTTTTTTTTTCATGTTCTAAGTAGGTAAGCAAGTTTAAACTCACCACACGCCCTCCGTATGCTCTTCAAATGATAAATTACAAAGAAAATAATTTTTTGAATTAAAACACAATAACTCCATTTTCTCTTAATGTTTTTTGTCAGTTGAATCAACTTCAACTTAGAATATTATGGTTATCATATTAACCGAAGTCAAAATCGCACGAAAAGCAAAACTAAAATGAAATGAATACCAATAATTTTAATTACATATATACCTAATTATTCAATTTCGTTCTTGGGTATTTATTTGATATTAAGATAAATGAACGTGATATACCACTTCTGGTGATCTGTCTTTAATCGCTAATCAACGATGCGATAAGATATGTGATCAAGATTAATAAATATAGGTAGACAGTGAAAGATGTCTTCGCTGAAACGTGACTTTAGCAAAAAAAAATTCAATGCATTTTTGAAAAAAAAAAAAACCGCTTTAAAGATCCATGTTATTACTTTTATTATTATCAAGAATAATGAGAAATAAATAGGTAATCAAGAGAAAAATATGTAACAAATTTGTTTTTGGATATAAAGCTATGAAATGAATGTTATGGAGGTGATTGCAGCTCTGTTAATGTTCTTTCATCTTCTTTGATTTTATGTTCATAATAATTCCATTTTTGAACTCTAGAATCCCAAATACAAATAAACTGCAAACCTGTAGCTATACTGATTGCTGCACTTATAAGAAATACTTTCTGCCACTGCTCTACAGTATCCTAAAAAAATATATCATTTTAACTAAAGAATTTTGAATTATAAAGTCTGATGACTTTAGAATTATATTATCAAGGTCGCGGGGATTTTCGTGTGGACACAAACTATGTTTAACTGATTATCGTTTTTCTTACTTTATTCAGGGTTAGGTATCCTACCAAAAGTGGAATCAGAAATCCTGCTGTATGACTGCACATACCACATAGTCCTTGCAATATTCCTGTTAAAAAAAGATTTCAATTTTTTTTGTATCTATGCTTCTTAAAGTATTTCAGCATTAATGCAGCTAACATACCACCAAAATTAGGACTCATATCAGCAAATCCTACTACACCACCTGAGGCTGCGGTACCGCTCATTCCCAAAATGGCAAAAATGAAAAATTCTGCCAGCGGTAGAATGTTTCCAAAATACGACAAACCTATCATAGCTAGACCAGTGACCAAGTGACCTTGAAAATCAATAATTAATAATGCGTTTAAAATAATGGTGTTGTGAAAATTTTCAAATGAAATAGAGCTACATGATTTGTTGCGTTCTAGGTATTTCAGGCAAATAATATTTGAACTAACTTATAAATGTTGCCAATTTCCTTACTGCTGTTGTAGATAGTATATTCTTCTTAATAAAATAATCCGATACTATAGCAAATATTAATGAAATTAACACTCTGAAGAGATGAGGAAACGAGGACAAAACACCAGTCTGTAAAATAACATGATACCTATTATAATTCGGAAATATTTTAGAATTTTTACGACAGCCATGTTCACAGGTTTTATAATTCTCACCTGTTCTGGTGATAAGTTGTGAAAAAAACTTAAATATCTTGGCGCGTAAATAGTTATCACGAAAATAGTCCACATAACTCCAAACTGCCCAATAATGTTGGAGTATACAACTACGGATAGTAAAATTCGTCGCCAAGGAATAGGAATTTTGGTCTGAAAATTCAAAAATAAAATACTTCTGTTTTCTTGTTTCAACTAAAGTTCCATACAAATACAAAATCCTACATTCATACCATCGCGGATACTTGTGTCACTTGAGTCTTGCTTTTAATGTAATTTTTTTCCTCGTTAGATAATCTAGGATGTAATTCAGGTTTGTCGTACATCAAACATTTCCAGCTAATGCACCATACTAGCCCCATTGCACTCGTTGTGTAAAACACTGCTTTCCATCCGAATAATTTCATAATGAATCCTCCAATGAAATAGGAAATCGCAGAACCAAAGGATATGCCTGATAACAGAGATGAATGAGTCACTAGTGTTCAAAACTCTTCAAGTTATTGTGATACAAAAGCTTCGGAATAAGATTTCACCGAGAAAACAGGTCAAAAATTTCCCACGACTGTGTTTCGGAATCCAATAAGGAACAACGATAAATATACCTGGAAATGATAATCCCTGTGGAAAACATTTTTAAATATTCTTCACGATATTTCCAGCATTTCGCTAGAGTTTTGAATCTTCAACTTACGCACCACTATGAATCCTTGAATCATTCGAAGTACAGCGAGTAATTTGTAATGAATACTGGCTGCTAAAGGTAAAAACGCGTTTATCATACTTCCAAATAAAATAGAATACCCGATTAATCGTTTGGCGCCGAAATTTTGGGCTAAAATGCCGCCTATAGGATGAGATAACCATAGAAACCAAAATACAGCTCCCAAAACCACGCTTTGTTGAACTTCATTCCAATGGAATTTCTCCTCCTAAAATATTCATTAAATTACATAAATCAGTTTATAACGAATTATCAATGAAGTGTTATTGTTGAAATCGACAATTTTATAACTAAAGTACTTGACATTCGTATGCAGAGATACCTGAGAAGAATTAGTATTCGTGTTCAATGGTTTGTATACCATTTTGGTAACAGCTATGTTGAGATTAGTGAGTAACATGTAATGGATAGAGTATCCCAAAAATGATACTATCCATAGAATTATAATCGACGATACTGAAAAACAAAATTATTAGATATGGATTGAAATATTGTACCCCATAATTTTTTAATTGAAATATTACCTACCTGGATTTTTCATATTTGTTGCTGTTTTAGCTATGAATATTTTATCAGCCGATAGGAAATCACAAAAATTCTTTAAATTCCACAACAAATATGCTATGGTCTCAAATGTATGAAAAAAGTGAAAAATGACCACTTAATAATGACACCTTTTCTATTGTAAAGAGGTAGGATATCCATAATATGAAATGAATACATCGGATCTCCATTTATCTCAGTACTGTATTTACTAATCTTGCCAACGTTATTAATCTCTTTTTGATAAAAATAGAAAAATTTAATATCGTGATCAGCCCCGATTCCCTCCACGTTTTTCTCGAATGCTAAACACTGCATACATTTTGCTGAACTTCATTAATACTCATTATTTAGTTAGGTGAACATATTAAAGATTTGAAACAGTGTGTTTTTTTTTTGCATTCGTTCTTTAAGTAAGATTTTAATAAAAAACGATAGCTACATATTACTGCCCAGTGTTGTAGGAACGAACATAGTTCTGTTCTTGTTCCTGGAAAGACCCAGTCATTTGATCCTGTTCCTGACTCGTTCTTATTCTCAATGTTTCAATTGTTCTCGTTCCGTTCTTCGTTCTTTTAATTCTTTACAATATTGTTCTCGTTCTGTTCTTTTTTTCTTTCAATCCTTCATGGTCTCGTTCTTGTTCGTTCTTCGTTCTGTTCTCGTTCTTCAACTTTTTCTTTTGTTCTTTCTTTCTTTCTTTCATTTTGATAACGTGTTTACAGTTAATGTTGTTGTTGAAATTGAAAATCAATTAATTGAAGCTAATAATTTAAAAAAAAAAAATACTTATATGGGTATATGTAGCACTTGCCCGCTTTCAAGTATAAGTTTCTTATTTTCTTTTTCTCCTCGTGATATCTATTAATTTTATAATAAATCATGAGCTTTCAAAAGAACAAAGAACAACAAAAAATTACATCGTTCTTGTTCTTGTTTTTGTTACTCAACATTGTACATTAGTTGGTTCTCGTTTTGTTCTTTGATCTTTCAGTTTGAAAATATTCTGTTCTCGTTCTGTTCTTTGTTCTTCAGATATATTACTTTTATGTTCTCGTTCTTTGGTTTGTTCCTACAACACTGTTACTGCCTACCTCATTTAAGAAGGCTGGTCGTGAAGGAAAGAAAGTTTCCAGTACCCTCCAACGTAACCGATTACTAACGTCTCTGGCAGTTGGATAGGCAACATGCATACTACAGAATGTTGTTGTAATAATGCTCCTGTAATTGAAGTCAAGGAAGGCGATATACCAGTTTTACAATGACGTTATGTTAAGTAAGGATTACACAGAGCGGGTACGCACATTAAGCGCAGGAGCGTCGAAGAGTCGCCAAACCTGACACCAGCAGAGGACAAGTCAGTCACGTTAAATAGTGTCTACGTCCAAGTATCCAAACAACAGAAACTGTAGCTGGCTAGTAGCGAGGACCTAGGTAGTAGCTGTAGCCCTCTTTTAGGCCTATTCCAGCTGGTCCTAGTACATTTCAAATGACGCAGAGGTAGAACGCTGCTGGCTGAACCTTGAACGTCAGATCGAGTAGTTACGTGATGGAAGGTCACGTAGTGCAATGCCCGGGTACTGAACTGATGTTGATTATCCCTTTCTATTTTAATGGCTAGGAGTATAACGCAATGAGGCAACAGAAGTAGGGCCCAGAAGTAGGGCAATCATCATTTAACTGAAAAGACATGAGCAAGAATCAACCGCACGGCACATAGTGGCAATGGATATCAGCTCCATTGAGGACCCACGCTGCACCCGTATTTCCACTTGGTGAACTAGCACGGGAGATGTAGATGAACATTAAAATGATCCTACTTCTCTAGATGTAATGCCAAATGCAATTCCCGGTTAGTGCAGTGCAGTGCGTGTGTGTGTGTGAAAAATTCCCACAAAAAAAAAGGTGCATAAAGTTATATTAAATAAACCTAACAATAATCAACAAACATTATAAAATTTATTGAATTATCCTATTCGTTAGGTCTAGTTCTATTTTGTAACTCCAGCGAGTTGACTGTAACAGGTTTCTCACAGTTCCATGACTGAATTTCCGAAGAACCATAAATAAGGTAAATCGAATGTGTCAATATAGAAAATGAAGCTGTGAAGTAAAATGTATATTTCCATAAATCTTCAACACTCTGTAAAAGTTCATATGATTCTTAATATGTATATCAACTTAACAAGCTAGTAACCCTGGGAAAAAAGAACTGATCAAGTTCTATCAAAAATAATTTGGCGAAATTTAATAAAATTTTATTAAATTCGATAAAACTGAATCTAAGAAAAATTAAATTTTTTAGATCTGATCAGACTGGATTCTATTCCATCAAATTTAATAATTTTACATCTAATTACATCAGAATTTATTAAATTTGATCAAATTATATCACCTGTTGATGAAATTTCGCCAAATTCACTACGGAAAAATACTTCTGTACTATTAGGCTACTCGCTAAAAATGGTATTTTCGACGAATGAGCAAAATGATAGGATATACCACTACATCGGGTGACTACTTGATTCGAGCACCCCAAGCGCAAAAATCTTTCTCTCATAAAATAAATTACATATTTGAATAATATTAAGAACAATAAATGGCATAAGTAATATTTATTTATCAATGAAATACACAATTTTAATTTATACTTTCATTATCAAAAATAAATATAATCTTTTGAATTTATTCACCTTTTAGCTAATTTTTTCGCTTGGGTGCTCGAATCAAGTAGTCACGCGGTATGTATTATTTACTGAGTTAATTGTATAATAGCGATATGGTGCAATACTACTGGTTAAAGAAGTTACTAATGCAGGAGTACAGCAGTGTAGTAATATAATGATGTGTTCTTTCTTTTTCCCGCACTTTACCATGCGGTAATGTACTACTGTACTACTAGATTACTCACTAGTAATTTTCGACAAATAGGCTAAACGATAGGATGTACCGCTCTAGTATTTACTGTGTGGAGTACTCACATAATGGTGTAGTAGGGTAGTATTACTTGTGAGGAGTCTACTAGTATAGCGGTACAGCAATGTATTACCTCTACCACCAACACAATGAATAGTAGAATGGCATATTATAATATTATTATCCTCCGCATTCTTGAAAATGTTACTGGTAGGTAGTCTAGTGGCACAGTAGTATTTTTTCGCATAGAATTTTATTTGATTTGATAAATTTCGATAAAATCTGATACATTTATTTTTTCCTGAAGGACGTGATATAACAGCAACATATTATACCTACTTATTTAATATTTTGGTACCTATTACCAACTCACCATAACTCCACTGCAATACGTAATCATCGTGGAAAAGATGAATGTCGAGAATGAGGATAATGTCCCACTGATTCCTTCCAGTGCTCCTGAAAAAAATTGAATTACTTTAAAATTCATTACGAAAACACGTGTTCATTATTGAGTTTGATAACAAAACTACTAGGGTAATCTTGTAATTATTTCATGTTTACCGCAAAATCTAGGACTCATATCAACAACCGCCATTGGTGCTCCATGCATACTAAAACCTTTCAGAATTGACACAAATGAAAAACAAATAATGACCAGATTTATGTTGCACTTCAACGACACTATCATAATTAATGGAATACAAGATATAACACATCCTAGAAATTTAGGAAATATATTAGCAATGCTATAATAATGAATAATTTTGAATATATGTGATGAATATTTACGTACCTAGTGAAGAGCATATTTTTCTCATAGCAGTTAAAGACATAAGTTTCTTTTTCATGGAATAATCGATGACGTATCCAACTACCAGAGCGAGTACTGTGGTGAGAAATAGGCACAATCCCGAGATAACACCAGCCTGTGGAAAACTACATGATTATGGTTCATTATAAATACGCAAATGCTAACAAATGATTAGACACGTTGATTTAAAGTATAATTAGCTCATAACTTTTACCTCATCTGAATTCATTCCATACATAGATTTCAGAAAAATAGGCTTATAGGTGATCACCATCACAAAAAACCATATTGAAGCGTTGCTTGCCAGTACGGAGGTAATAAATGGAATACTAGTGACAATGCTTTTCCAAGGGATTACACTCTTTCAAAAAAATGTGTTTATATATTAATGATGATTATTCGCTTTACACATCCTAATAAACATATTTTTCTAGTTGAGTAAGCACCTGAAGTGGATTTATGTTAGATTCTGTCCTTGTTTCAATGAAAACCTTTTCCTCTCTTGTAATGGTAGGGTGATCGCGCGGAAAATCGTAGACCAGCATGTACCATAATATGGTCCATGTAACACCAATTATACTAGTCAAATGAAACACGCTTTGCCAACTTATGTATCGTGCAATGTATCCGAAACAAATACTACCAAGTGTTTGACCTATTCCTGAGCCAACTAGGCATATGAAATATCAAATGCAGATGAATGCGATGTACCTGATTTCTTAAATTTCAATATGTAGCTTATATAATGTTTCTACCTACCTATGGCACTAGCCGCAAACATACCTCTCTCCTCAATAGGACTCCAGTTCGCTATTATAACATACATACCTGCAGGTACTGTCATGAACTAAGGATTTCTTACTTTAGTAGTTGCATTTTGACGTAATCAATAAAACATTACACGAAGAAATATACCGATAAAGCGCCTTGTATTGCTCTTATCCATGTTACAACTATTGGTTCATATGTAGCTAACAAGGGAATCAAGGATGACATGCAGGAAGAAATTAATTGACTATATCCTGCGACCACTTTAGGGCCATATTTATGAGCTAAAACTCCAGCAGGTAGAATTGCAATGTAAGTGATCTTGTAGTATCCGCCGAGTACCATTTCGCATTCTTCCTTAGACCACTTCATCGTGCTGATATTCTGCAAATACCATCGATTGATTGCTTACTAAATTAATTCCAGATTTTATTATAATAAGTAATTAATATTTATTTTTTATCAACGTCACTGACTTGGTAATTAGGTAATCTTTCATTTGTAACTTCGATGTTCAGGAAATTTTGCAAAAAAAATGTTCTGTTTGGGCAGACGATATTATTCGTATTTTCGGAATTTTCGATACCTTCGTTAAAATTCACCATGGAAATTATGTCTATGTTTAAATTGATGGTTACCATTGTGTTCACAATAACCATAGAGCAAATCATCCATTGTAATATATGACGTTCTGATGTGATGTACAAAATTAACAAAGCATTTTCAATAAATAGGATGCAAGAAATTATGAAAATTGGGCTTTCGCTTCAAGTTTAAAAATAAAATAAAATAATAATGATACCTAATAATAATAAACAATTTCAAATAATTTTTCTGTTTGGTGAAGAGTACATTTTCGCTTACTTTGCAAACTCATTTCGTGTAAGTAAACCATACATGATCTCAAGGAACAAAAATGAAAACAAAATTTATTTGTATGTGCGTATTTCACCAAAAATAAAATAATATGTACTCACAGGAACGTACATCCCGCATTTTGTGCAGGTAAACTGTCAATAACCCATAACAGCTTCAGTAAGTCTAAGTTAGGTAGATTGTACCCTATATGACATCGACTTCGTTATCACATCTATTACGCCACCCAGCGTTCAGGTACGAAAAACAATAGTTTTTCTTTAGTCACACATTAGACTCCACCCAAAAAAATATTACGAATGCATTCATCGTCATAACGAAAAAGCACCTGACAAAACATAATTTATTTCTTTTTCGCTATATTCAGCTTTGTTAAAATTATCGTTGGATATAACAACGTAAAAGTGTTGATTTAATCTAAGTTTTTTACGAAATGTACCCATGCAAGTACCTACCTATAATATCGTTATGGCCTCACACGTACTATCGTGAAGTTGCTTTACATTTTGCAAGCTGTTGGAAAATACATAGATGAGTCACTAGTAAATGTTAAATGTTGCACTATTAGCAGTGTGCCTTTACGTTGAGCATACGTGAGCGAAATCAGGTGTTTGACAAAACACAATCAGAAAGAAAATTGATTATATTGCAATCATATTAAGGAAAAAATCTGGTAATAAACATGAAACAAAACTTCTTGGAATTTTCCTTCAACTTCATATTAACAAAAATATGTATTTCACATCAGTGCATAGGTTTCGTAGTGAAATTGCTAAAATATGGGACTAATTGATGTGAATTTTAAAATATTGATGATGGATATTCTGTTGCTTACTGAGCTGTTTCTAAATACATCATTTTATTTCTGATGAAAATAACTATTAAATTCTTCTGATATTTGCATTGTGTATAATTATTTTTCTTCAAGGATTTCTTGTGATAATGATACAAGAAGTCAAGTTTTGTATGGAGAGTTAAGAACTAAATTCGTTATTTCTGTGCAGTTATGCCTATAGCTATTAGCTACATACCTATATTTACATTGTTTATAGTGGAATACATTATATTCGCTCATTTTAATGATATTTGAGACTTCTAAGCGAAAATTCTATTGTATTGTTTTAATGTAAGGTAATATTCAACAGCAATAATGTTATTACATCTTGACCATTTCTTCTTCAGCAATATCAATAAAATTCCATGGTTGTACTTCCGAAGAGCCAAAAATAATATAAACCGTGTGTACCAAAATAGTGTATGAGACAGTAAGGATAAACGTGAATTTCCACAAATTTCATAAGTCTGAAATATCATTGTGAAGCAAAAAGTATAAGTTTTTCCATGAGAAAAATACTCTATACTATTATACTACTCAATACTCACGAGTAGTATTTTCCACTTCAACCATGTAGCTAATGATGGACTAATCTATGTATTGAAAATTAATAACCCCAACACTTCGAAGTATCCGACGACAAAAGATACAATTGCGCATGAGTAAAGCATTGATAAGTGAGGGGAAACTGTAAGTACTTGGTAGACTTTGCTCATTTCAAACGAAATTGAAAATAAATTTATTTGAAATGAAAGTAGCCCATTGACACTCTCTTCTTTTCTCCTTTGGTCGCTCTCTTGTTCCAACTATTCGCGCATGCGCATTGTTCATTTTTGTCAGCCAATGCTTCGACGTGTTACTGTTATTTCTATAGCATTGGTAAATGAGTCCATCCCTTTGACTATATACCCCTGGACCACTCGAACTCATTGTTTAGAATAGCACAAATTTCTGTCGATATCAAGTGAACGCTCTCAGACCAAAATGCGTCTGCGCATGCGCGAGTTCAAAGTTATCAGTATTATTTTGAGTTTCGAGTATAACAAGTTCAACTGGTATCAGCTGTTCCTGGTGTTATCTTTAACTCGCGCATGCGCAGACGCATTTTGGTCTGAGAGTGTTCACTTAATATCGAAAGAATTTTTCTTTACAGTTCGAGCGGTCCAGGGGTATATTGTCAAAGGGCCACCCTTAGTTATACGGTCGAATTTTTTCGTCAAATAGACCAAACAATAGGATATGCTCTTCAATTATTTACTGTGTTGATACAGCAGTGTAGTGGTATGGCAATGTATTCATTATTTTTCCTGTTTCAGATTGAGGGGAGACGAAAGAACGCATCATTATACTACTACACTGCCAGAGTTGCCAACTCGGGGAAAATTTCCCTGAATTCAGGGATTTTTTACTCTGTTGAAAAAAGGCTGGGATTTTTCGGGGATTTTGATGAATTCGAGGATTTTTTACCATTTTCTGGGATTTTTCGAATAAAATGTCCAAATCTCTTCATTTTCAACTCTACTTAATGTAATTATAATTAATTTATTATCCATATAATATTAAACTGATAAAGATATTATAATTTTCGGTTTCGTTGTTTCTATATTTTATGATCTGTGACTGTATTTATTGCAACAAACTACGAACTACAAAGCCAATTTTGAAAAATGAAACATGAATTGAAAAACAAAACAGAAAACTGAAGGGAAAGCAAACTTCAAAGCCACATAAGTAGTTAAGTTTGTTGAATTGAATTTTAGATAATCTCTTGATTTTATCTTTAATTAATTTATTATTTTTTTATAATTTATATTAATCCAATATAAAGTATAAAGTAATTCCCCTAATTGCAGTAAGGTGTAATCTAAAATTAATAAAATTTTTCAAATATAATTTCAATTTTAACGAATATATACTTCGCAAACAAAAAATAAAAAACAAAAAAAAAGGTCGTTCATATTTTAAAAACACGATCTGGGATTTTTTCCCGTACCTGGGATTTTTTTCCCGCCAAATTCGGGGATTTTTTCCATTTGGGTTGGCAACACTGTACACTGCTGTGGTACTGCACCACTAATAGTCTTGACTTATACTATTGCACCACAACGCTGCCATAATACCAACGCAGTAAAATAGTAGAGCGGTAGATCTTGTTATTTACACATTTGTTGAAAATACTACTATAGTGAGTAAGTTTAGTGATGCAGTACTGTATAATTTTTTGCATTGATGTACTTGGATACCTATATTATATTTATAATGTATAACAGATCCTAAATAACTCACCGAAATACTACTGTAATAAGTGATTGTTGTAGAGAGTATAAACGATAGAATTGAAGATAAGGTCCCACTAAAACCTTCTAATATTCCTATAAAATTATTATATTTTTATACCGTGATTTAGAAAATATTTCGCTATAGGTTGCGGGCATAAAAAAAGATACGGTCAACCGAATATTCTATTTACCGCAAAATCTTGGACTCATGTCTACAACTCCCATTGGTGCTCCATGCATACTGAAACCCTTTAAAATTGACACAAATAAAAGGCAAATGACTACCATATTGATGTCACATTTCAAGAATACAATTGACATTAACGGAATGCAAGATATCATGCATCCTAGAAAAACAGATGAATTGATAATTTAATCATATTGCAGTTACTTGGAATGATACTTGAATACCGAACTAATCAATACCAGTAAAAGAGCAAATTTTTCTTATTGCTGTTATTGATAAAGTTTTTCGCTTCATAAAGATATCAATGAAGTAACCCACTGCCAGAGCTAAGGTTGTGGTGAGAAAGAGGCAGGAACTAGAAACGAGTCCAACCTATGAAAAATGTAAAGAAGTAAGGAAGGATATAGGTTAGGCAATTCATGTGACACAGTATTCGAAAATCAAGTAACACACATCATATATTGATACCTCATTGGAATTCAATCCGAACGTAGACTTCAGGTAAATGGGAGTATATGTAGTCAACATTACAAAAACCCAAATCGAGGCATTACTCGCTAATATCGAAGTAATAAATGGAACACTGGTAATAATATGTTTCCAAGGAATATCGTGCTTAAAAATAAAAAGATTCGCTATTTTCGTTTTTCCACAAGGTATCCACGTAACACCTAACCTACTTTAAGCTCGTTGGTATACTGTGTGCTGGCTTTAATATAAGTTTTTTCCTCCATTGTGATAGTAGGATGGTTACTTGGAAACTCGTAAACCAACTTGTACCATGATGCAGCCCATATTACACCGAATAAAGACGTTATGTAGAATACATACTGCCAAGCCGCATATCGAGCTATATATCCAAAACAAATGTCCCCCAATGTCTGACCAACTCCTGAGCCAACTAGAAATTTGAAATCGATGAAATTTCAATACAGATCAAAACGCCTAATGCAGTATGTCGTAAATTCACCCAATATTTCCAGATAAATGGCTAAATGAATGAGATATTGTACCTATAGCACTGGCTGCAAACATTCCTCTTTCTTGGGGAGGACTCCAGTTTGCAATTATAATATACATTGCAGCGGGCACTGTCATGAACTAAAAAATACCAATAAATGATAATGAATAATAGCATAAAGCATGAAAAATAACTGATGAGTAAATTTACTGATAAAGCGCCTTGTGCTGCTCTAATCCAGGTCACAACCACTGGTCCGTAACCAGCTAAAATTGGAATTATCGATGACATACATGACGAAATGAACTGACTGTAACCTGCAACTTTCTTAGCTCCATATTTTTGAGCTAATATTCCAGCCGGTAAAATTGAAATGTAATTGATCTTATAGTATCCGCCTAGCACCATATTACATTCCTCTTTGGTCCATTCGTATGTTGTTTTCTAAACATATGCAGTTAAGTAGGTGTGTAAGTATTTGCGAGTAGAGCATTAAGTGGACTAAAATTTTATTATAATTACTTCAACCTAACTTGATATTCAGGAGAAATCAATGTCTGCGTTGTGTTCTCCAGTATTGACAAATTTCTCAAGAAAAATGTTATGTTGGGGCAAACGATATCACTTGAATTTTTTGAATTGTCCACATTATCGTGAAAATCCACCATTGAGACAATGGCCATATTTAGACTAATCGTTACCAGCGTGTTGGCAATTACCATGAAGAAAATCATCCATTGCAGTATTCTACGTTCTGATACGAAGTTATATAGTCGATAATTATATTGCTTGCTTAGTACAGAATGATGTTGCAAACATTCCTCAATATGGAGTTTATTTTGGTAAAATAATCAAATAGTCAAAAATCAAATTACTTAAAATTTTACGCTCTAAAAATTTGAAATCAACAACATTTTTGAATGGGGAACAAATTAAAAAAATATATATGTAAATAGATTCTAAATAAAAAGAAAAAAAGATTGAATTTCGATTAACTCTCTAACAGTCTAAAATTTTCATCAGTTTGTTTTGAAGTTACTTATTCGAAATTAACCAACATTTTCTTTACAAAAAAAGGGAGTGATTCCTTACGTTATTAATAAATGTCTGTATCAGTAACATTTGTAAATGACTCATTACCCAGATTCATAATCATTGATGTTACATACATGACATAGCGAATGCTAAATATATCAAAAAATACATGAGTAGTTGTATTAATTGCGTGACTACTATACATTTTTTCCCTGGGAAGGGAACTTCCGGTTGGGGGAGGGGAGGAGTTGAAATTAAAATTCAAGTTCTCCTATCGTAAAATATGCGATTAATGTGGTTTTGAGAGTACTCTACAGCCTTACTACACGTTTTCACTTTTTAAGAGCATTCAAAGTAACAAGGGCAAAAATTTTGAAGAAGCGGGGAGGGGGGTTATTACTATTTTTGGTACTATTTACAACATGCTTTTCAGTCTCCCATTAAATAAAAAAAAAATTATTTTATGCTTTTGAGAAGTGTTCGAGATCCCTGATGAACCCTGAAGCTACGTCGCTGGAGAATTTGAATTTTCTCAACTTTTCCATCCCTAGCTAGACTAATAGGTAAAAATTTTCTTGAAAAATTACACGTTTCTGCTTACTTTGCATTGTGAGTGGATGTAGGTCTACGCACTACGCAATTGTTGAAAATGAGCTAGTTGCACTTCATGTCGCATAAATTCCAACACTAATAATTTACTTTGTCTTTACAAATACGTCAGAACTACGACTTCCCGAAGTTCTTGGTAATGATAACAGCTTTAAAATGTTAAAGTGAATAAGTAGGATAACATAAATGTTAAGGTGAAAAGAATTAACTATGGACGTATTTCATATCAATTATCAACTAAATTTAAAAGGTATGGATAGACCATTACTTGGACACGTAAATGTTAAACTAATGCCGACCGATAAGAGCGGAGCATTGAAGGCTTGATAAAAGCTATTTGAAAAAATTTAGGTACCTAATTTTTTCTGAGTAAGACATTCGAGTTTCATTAGATTTTGAACCTTCAACAATGAGATAATGGTAATTTTAATCTAAAAATCTTTGGGCTGAATTAAATAATATGTATACTTATTTAATTAATCGAAATTAAGTAATAATTTCCTGAGTATTAACTAATAAATTTATGCTAATGTATTGTCCTCGTTTCATCATATATAGGCACTTCTGTTGAAAATAATTATTCAGTGTCATTTGCAGCAGTTACTTATAATTTTCTGTACCATATATTTATTAATAAGTTACACAAAAAGAGTTGAAAACACATTCATATATGTATTTTTACTTCTCTATAAAAAATTCTAAAGCATGCATTTATTTTTCTCATCAGCATACATAATATACGTACAATAAATAAACTTCTCGAAAATAACATAGCGAGGAAAAATGTTTAAAATATTTTCAAACTTCATTGTAATAAGACTAGATCGATATTTGAGGTATTGACGCAGAATTTCCCTATTACTTGTAAAATTGCATTTTCATTTTAAATCCATTTAATTTCTATTATCTAAATATCACAGAGAAACATGATTGTCACAAGGACAGATTCAATTGAAAAATTCGTTCGAAAAAATCACCATTAGTGGTAAAAAACGCATTATTTTTTGCTTTCAATAATGATCGGACGTCCATTTTCAATATTTTTCAACAGTTTTTCGTTGGTTTGCTCTTCGTGTACAATGGCGTAGTTCCAAGGTTGAATTTCGGATTCGCTAAATGATAGGAAAAGTATTCCAGGTATAATGTTCACCCCAGCGGTGACCAAAAACACTGTGTTCCATTCCTTTATGCCCCTCTAAAACAATAAATGTTGTTATGCTAAAAAATTGTCCTCACAATGACCATTAGAAGGTAACCGATTATTTTGTAAGTGCTTACAGATTTTCCAGTAATAAGTGCGATGAGTAAAGGTGATATGTAACCGGAACATGTTGAAGTGAAACCTTGTATGCCATGTATGATAGCTGTAAGATATATTCATAAATGAATAGAAATTATGCAATATGAAACATCTATTATGCGTATCATTTAATGCAATTTGACATTTGACATGGAATATTAATTAGTAAAGTAAAAAATTATTCAGATCTTAAAAATCATAATGAAATATCATGGATTTTTTCAACAATAAGTAATGATTTCTTATTTCAGTTTTTTTAATTAAAAATGCATTATTATTGTTTGTTTTTTAATTTTTTAAATTAAATTCATGTATAAAGTTGAAGCAGCGACTCCTCGGTGCAGTATAAAACTACAAGTAACTTAGTAAAAGCAATGCAGTGTAATGCAGTTACTATAAAACTTTTTTTGAACTAATTATGAAAAATAGAGTTAGTTAGGTTTGAATGATATGACTTGACGCCATCAATGTAGTTCAATGACTTGGAGAAAAAAACTTTGGTATGCTAGATTACTTTTGCCTTTTAAGTTATAATTTTTTGTTAACTGAGTTTTTAACAGATAGCTATTACAGCCTACCTGATTTGGGAAGGGAAGGTCGGGGGAGGGTGGGGTCTTCAAATCTTTGCGTTTCAGACCATTTGTAATCATCTGGCAAATGTCCAACTTTTTGGTATATATATATATTTTTTCCCCCACGCGTAGCGCCGGCGAGTATTCATAAAATTCGCTCAAAATTTGGTGAGGAACTCTTCTTGAAAATGCGCAGAAGTTTTTTTGTTTTTTCGAAAATTTCAAAATGGCGGATCACTCAAATTTTGAGGGGGCTGGAGAAGAGGCAAATAGCTCAAATTTTTCGTTTTTGATCTCATATGAAAGAGTGAGTCACGGACACCAACATATTTAAATTTCAGCTTCCTAAGTGCATTTTGAGGAGAGTTAGCAAAAACCTGTTTTTGAGGAAATTTCGTTTTTTGTGTCACTCACCTTGCGCAGGCGGGTGTGGATAAAATTCGCTCAAAATTCGGTGAGGAACTCTTCTTGCAAATACGCAAAAATAGTTTTTTTGTTTTTTCGATAAATTTCAAAATGGCGGATCACTCAAATTTTGAGGGGGCTGGAGAAGGGGCAAATAGCTCAAATTTTTTTTTTGATTTCATATGAAAGAGTGAGTCACGGATACTAACATATCCAAATTTCAGCTTCCTAAGTGCATATTGAGAGGAGTTAGATCAAAAAACGGCTTTTTGAGGAAGTTTTGAGTCATGAAATTTCTTGAATCTTCCATATCTCCCCACCAAATCAAGTTAAAGAGGTCAAATTTTGTGTGTGAGGTTAGTTGGTGACCACAATATGACCTCTTGAATTTGGATCAAAATGGATTCAAAATGGCGGATTATCAAAATTTTGAGTAGAGCTTGAGGAGCCTCAAGTTGGTAAAAATGTAATTAATATGAATTCATATGGTTATTGGGGATAAGTTGTATACTATATCCCGAATTCACTTCCATACATGATGTTGGAGGGGGAAGGCGGGGTTATCAACCTAAAATAGTGGTGGGGGTACAGGAGGGTCGAAAATTTTTTATTGCTGTGTCATATGATAAAATGAGCCCAAGTGACAAACGTATTTTGATTTTAGCTTCCTCAGTGATTTTGGAGGGGAGTTAGAGCAAAAAACGGCTTTTGGAGGGGAAATTGCTGCAGGAAATTTCATGAATCTTCCATATCTCATCACCAAATCGGCCTAGAATGGTCAAACTTTGTGTGTAAGACTAGTTAGTGACCAGAATATAACCACTTAAATTTGAGTAAAAATGGATCCAAAATGGGGGATTATCAAGATTTGAAGATAATTTGAGCACCCTCAAATAGTTGTAATTTGAGAAATATGTGTTCACGTGATTATTTCATGGCAAGGAATACTACATTTGTACCAAATTAAACTTCTCAAGTGTTTTTGGAAAGGATAGGGTAGGGGTTTTCAGACTTGGTATTGGGTGTGGCCTGTAGTCATGAACGGTTAAGCAAGGTTATTAGTAAATCAAAACAAGCTCCTATTAAAAACTCAGCTCCAGTAATGCGGCATGGCTGCTTACGTTTTTTTTTTGTTTTCATTTATCATAAACGAATTTATTTTCTGTTTTGCAATACCTTGAAATACTCTTAATTCAATTTTTCTTTCTTTTTTACTGTATTTTTCACCTTGGGAGAGGAGTAGAAGGAATTCTCAGAGATGGGTTACAAACTTACGAAAAAACGATATGTGTATAGCACTCATTACATTCGAACTCGCTTGGGTTCAGGTTCAGGTTCAACTTGATACTCCAAACACAATGCGCTTTGACTGCTTATAGCCCATTGTGCAGCGCAGTGTTGTCATTTTAGCGTTGTTTAGGCAAGATCCAGCCTATTTTTTTATGTTTTAGCTTGAAAAAGTAAAAATCTAGTTTTTAGCTCTCTTTAAAATTGGTTTTCATGAAAAGTTGTTTTTTCAGCTTTACATTTTGACAGTTCATGTAAAATTGGAATATCGATAGTAAATTTAATGTCACAACCTTTAGTATGCGTTATTTCAACTGAAATCGTGAAATACGAAAAATGTTGTCGAAGAAGTTCTTGAAAGAGCGGAGATCGACATCTTTTTTACATTGGAATTTTGACTTCAATTTTTAGAACCTATTTTAATTTCAACCATACTTATTATATTCAGATTTTTTTGAATTTTTGCTTTCAAACAGATGGATTTTTGAAATAATTTGCTCTTTTTTAACTATTCTCTACCTCATCGGTAATTTTTAGTAGGTAATCTATTAAAATGTCAAAAGGGCATGATGGGATAAGATAGTCGAAAATGCCCCCGAGATCTTTTCGAACGGTTTCTAGGGCAAAAGGTTAATCGAAAAACTTGTTTTTGCCTATATCTCCGAAAATGGTCGCAACTGGAGCCTGAAATTTTTGTCAAATTTTTTTTTCGATGTGGCCCACCTTTTGCCCTAGAAACTGTTCGAAAAGTTCTCGGGGGCATTTTCCACTATCTTATCCCATCATGCCCTTTGTGGAAATTTTTTTTGGACTACAGTTTCTGCAGGTTCTTCCAAAGGAATTGGGCCTACATCATTCTTTTCAAATTTGATTTCGAATATGAAACCTCCAGGAATTGAACTATCTTAAAATTTTTTCACGAATGGTATTTTTATGTCCTATGCCAATTTTTGATATCCCAATTGTTAGTAAATTTTCTAGGAAAAAAAAAACGATCTGCAAGCGGTTTAGCAAAAATCATAAATAAATAAATTATTGAGAGGAGAGAGAATTCTCTATTTATTATAGGGTAAAATTGACAGTTTTCCTATTAATGATATTTTGTCAACTTTTCCAACAGTTATGCACGAAGAGTTGCCTTATCGATTTCTCAGGGGAATTTTCTCCTTATGAAAGGCAACTTTTCAAACTTTCATGTACGATAAGTTGCTTTATCAATTTTTCATGCGAAATAAATCGAAAAATATCAGCGAATAAACCTTACCGCAAAAATTGGGACTGAGATCAATGACATTGGGTCCTACTCCGGATAAACTGGCTCCATTTAACATTACAGCTAATGCTAATAATGTTATAATATATACTCTATTACATTCTCCAAATACCAGCAGCGCGAATAATGTACCAGCGATAACCGTACCTTTATCAAAATGAAAGAAAAACATACATGAAAACCAAGTAAGACATATTTAATAAATTAACATAAAAAATTGGCAATAACTCACTGAAGGAAGTCGCGAATTTCCTGGTATTTGTCCTCGATAGGATTTTCTTATGAAGTATGTAATCAGTGAAACAACCGAAACTAACAGCGAAAATTGTTTCCAAAATGTACGGTAAACTGGAAAGCATACCCATCTACGGAATAAAAATATCAAAAATTAGACAACTATATTTTACACGCTTATTACTATTTTTTTAATTCCTATTTGAACTCACAATATGGGGCTCGAATCCATGTATTTCTGTCAAATACGCTGGCATGTATAACGTGAACGTGAATATCGTCCACATACTGCCTATTTGGCACAATGTATTCACAATAATTGGCCTTGATGTCAAAATGGCCTTCCATGGAATGGGTAACTGCGAAGGTAAAAAATTGTTATTTTATTTTAATCGAAATTTGATTTCAGTTTTTAGAAATTTCACCCTCCAGCAAAAAAAAGTGGAAGAAAAGGCAAATCTTTTGCTATAATTACAATACTATAAAAATTTTGTTTACCTTTTTCTTCGATACAGAATTTCCTATTTGTTTTTCAATGTATTTTAATTCTTCAGAAGATATATAAGGATGTTGTTGAGGACTATCGTAAATGATCAGGTGCCATATTAGGCACCAAAACATCGTCAAAGCGCTCGTAACGTAGAACACAACTCTCCAACCGAACAAACGAATTACCCAACCATGTAAGAAGTAGGAAATGGCTGTACCGGTGTATAAACCTGTCAATAATAAATTACGAATATCATAAATCCATCATAAATATAAAAAATATATAAATACCATAATGGTCGTGAGAGCTGGAAAACAAATCACCGACTAACCTGCCATAACTGTAACAAATTTCCCCCTTTCATCCGGAGGTACCCATTTGGATATTAGTGTATTGGCAGAATTACCTACAGCGATGCCCTATAACATAAGTCGCATGTTAACAATGATGTAACTTTACAGTTCCAGCCCCCTGAAGGATACATACCCCGGCGAAACCTTGTAGCACTCTGATGATAATTACAACTTTAATGCCAAATTCAGCAGCAAACGGTATCATGAAGGTTAGTATTGCCATGATTAGATTCGAATAACCGAATGTTATTTTTCCTCCGTATTTTTGGCATAACATGCCGCCGACTAACTGAGCCGGTCCCATAAACCAAGTGAAACTGCTTTTCAATATATCCACCTCTGTGATATCCCATTCGAAATCACCACGCTGTAAAAAAATAAAATTCAAATCGCAATCCAACTATTTTGAATCTCGAATTTCAAATGCATCTAAATCTATTCAATCGTCGATTCAACCATTGCACAAGGTTGAGCGTGAGGTTCGCTTCGGTCATAAATTCCAGACCACTGCTATGAAATGTTGATGACGTTATTAGCTTTATAAAACCCGAAATATCACTATTTACCTATTCGAGGAGAAGCGCGTCATAAGAATGTTTTCAGATGTTAAAAAGTTATGTCCGGAAAGGAATTAAGATTTTATCAAAAAATACCGAAGTAATTTTTTTTCATATTAAGAATAGGAATCTCAACTGTAGTTACATCATTCGTCATTGACTATGATCGGAAAAAAACGAGAAAAAATTCCAAAAAGTGAATTGCTAAAAAATTTTGGCAAATTATTAAATGAATATATAATCGGCAATTTACATGACCCATTTTTTCAGTGACCTTGATATTTTACCTGCAGCGCGATTTAATAAACACCTAAATTTTTTATTTGCGAGCAACAACGTAAAATTATAACATGAACGTTTTTATCATCTAATTCATCATATAAACATAACTATCCTAAACATGGCACGCAATTATTGCGAATTCTGCGATAAAATCTGCGACCATAATTATTTTTCTTAATTATGTTGTCAGGAAGTCGACAATCGATGCAAGCTCATTAATTAAATATTGAATCAAAATATGGTGAAATCGATTTTGGCGTATGTGAGTGCTGAATATTGAGATTAGGCTGTTTTATTGTTTTTCATTATCTGTTTAAAATATTCATTTATTTTTTATTTATTTGTTTCCTTATTATCATCATTAATCTTATTACTAATTAATTGATTCAATAATTGATTTATTTATTATTTTTTTTTTTTAAAGATAATTGTACAGAACATAAATCAAATGAGCATCATTTAATAACAACTGTTAATGGAAGTTCAACCTTATTTCCTTCTAGGCAAATAAGTGAAGTAGCTAGCTAGCTAGCTGCTTATGTACCTACGAGCACATTAAAAAGTCATTATTTAATTTGCACGTACTTAACTAATTATCAAGGTTAAATGCTCAGAATACTCGTATGTGGAGAGAAAAATTATTTGAATTTGATGTAAATTAGGTTGGATTTTATCTTTAATAAATTTATTAATTCAGTACGAAAGGATTTATTAATATTTTTATTATTTAAATAGTTAAATTTAGAATTTAATTTAATTTATATTATTTTATAAATAAATAATATTAATAAATTATTTATATTATTTTTTTTTAATGTAATGAAATATTGTTTAATTATTTTATTTATATGTATTAGGGTAATGGGTAAAATTCTTCTCTGAAAATTCGCTACAATTATTTCACTATTTTGGTTGACAATTTCAACTTCTGGTGACATATTTACTGGTTTCTAATCAAATTACATCACTTTTCAGTTTAATTTTAGAGTGATGCCAATGAAAAATTATTTGATGAAATTCAAATTTGAAGAGTTCACTTGAAATATATCACATGGCAAAAAATACTAATGATTCTATCAGACTACTTGATAGTAGTATTTTCCACAGTTGATGCATAGTCCAGCCTAGATGGAGATAAGAAGGATTAGCCTATAAACATTTTTTCTTGATCCCTATGCTGCGCTGGACAGGATTTGAAATTCAAAAATTTTCCAAATCCAGATTTCAGATTTAAAACTAGGTATATTCTAACCAGTGTTGTAGAAACAAACCCAAGAACGAGAACGAAGAACAACGAGAACGGATAATTTTCATTGTTCCTTAGAAGTAGGATCAAGAACGAGAACATAAAACTGATATGTTTGAAGAACAAAGAACAGAACAAGAACAGAATATTTTCAAACTTAAAGGTCAAAGAACGAAACGAGAACCAACTAATGTACAATGTTGAGTAACAAGAACAAGAACGATGTAATTTTTGGTTGTTCTTCCTTCTTTTGAAAGTTCATAGTTCATCGTATAAATGAATAGAAATCACGAGTGGAAAAACAAAACGGAAAACTGAAGAAAGCGTGTAGTATTAGCTTCAATTAATTAATTTTCAATTTCAACAAATAAATATTGAACATGTTATCAAAAAAAAAAATAATATAATAAAATAAATAAAATAAATTGAAGTACTAGAACAGAACGACGAATCAACAAGAACGAGACCATAAAGGATTGAAAGAACGAAAAATGGAACGAGAACGAGATTATAAAGAATTGAAAGAAGAAAGAATAGAACAAGAACAGTTAAAGCATTAAGAATAAGAACGAGTCAGGAACGGAATCAAATGACTGGTTTTTTCCAAGAACAAGAACAAGAACAGGAACAAGAACAGACGTATGCTCATTCCTACAACACTATATAATGATGACATGTTTTTTTTTTTTCATCGTTTGAACGTATAGTATCTCCTTTGTCAATAGATCATGAGTATCATGACTAAAGTTCAGGCATTTTCATTTTTAAGTTTTTAATAGTTTTTATTTGAGTTCCTCTCAGTTTGATACCTGTTTCTAAAATTGTTGAAAATTTCACTTCAGCTTTGGTGTCAAAACATGAGTAATGAGTTGAACTTATTAAAAAAAAAAAAAAAAAAAAAGTATGAAAAGTCCACATCACCTCGGATGTAAAATACAAATTCGAAATCATCGAAATTACTTAGACTTTAGAGCCAAAGTGGAGTGCCAGTCAAATTTCATAAGTGACTACATAATAAAAGTCAAGTAGAAGTCCGATTTAAAGAATCAGGAGTAGAAGTAGGCTAGAGTCTGAATAAAGCTTCCAATCTGACTCCAAAGTCAAGGTGCAATCTGAGTCATGCATCCGGATTGACGCCAAAGTCAGGCTAGATTCGGAATTAAGCTTCCGTAAATAGACTAAAAAACTTCAAAGTGAAAGGTCGGAGTTGGAGTTATATTTCAGACTTCACTCCTAAATTTTTGGTTGACTCCCATTTGCGTTTTAATTTATTATTATTTTTTTTTTAACCTAAAACTATCAAATCAGGGAAAAATATTTCGCTACATTCTTTTTTTTTCAAAGATTGGGCTGAGACCAGAAATGGATGAGACCACAAAAAAATTTATTTGTATCTTAGATCAGATCAAAAATCATTCCATAAGAAATAATGAAACATATCAAATCAAAATAATTCAAAATTAAAGAGCTGATTTTTGTTAATGTATCAGATTATTTTTTCCCGAAGTTGAAGATGTTTACATATTGAACTAACATTTTTACAGAAATTTGTTCGTATTAATATTTTCTTAATAAATGAAAATCAGGACGTGTCTCATCAAGATACCTCCTTCACTCTGCTCATGTCGTACAATACGAATACATTAAACTAATTGTCGAAAATATAACTAGTAAGTAACATTGTAGTACCAGTAGTATTTTTCGCATGATTTCTATCACTTCACGCGCTTAACTGTCACAAATATAGCTTATATAGACCGGATGAAA
The DNA here is from genome assembly GCA_009761765.1 of Phenacoccus solenopsis. Taxonomy (NCBI): domain Eukaryota; kingdom Metazoa; phylum Arthropoda; class Insecta; order Hemiptera; family Pseudococcidae; genus Phenacoccus; species Phenacoccus solenopsis. The sequence goes on along the minus strand of VFXL01000258.1, from coordinate 12,600 downwards.
CACGTTTGAACCGGTGCAGCGTAACATTTACCTATCACTGATAAGCTCGTGGTATTGAATTCGTACACTAATCATCAATGCTGTGTCCTCTAGAGATCTCAAATGTTGCATCATTACGTCTGATTGTGTACACCACGTTTCATTATCACATGTCTACACATGCTCTCTTGAACCGGTTTACCCTCGTAAACCCATCCAACTGATGTCTATCGTTTGCCGGAGACGACAAAAAACTGTATCCGATTTAGGCACTATTATGTAAATAGAATTCTTGCATTGAATATCGATATATTACCGTATTCGAGGGTTCAGCTTCTTGAATAGTGGTGTTAAAATCGAGTTGCATATTTCTCTTGCATGAAGCCACGATCGTTTTATTGGATTCCGAATGCGAATGTGGTTTCGCCATATGCGTGATGGCGATGTACAAGCTGGTGCAACATAGCATATGCACTATGACGCCGGTAAATAGCATAAACCATAACGCCGATCGAACTGTCAACAATTAATTTATTAATCTTGTACAGTAAAATTTATTGCTTGTGATTATTATCTTATAATTATTATACTCTAATGCAAAATGCTACTTAATAACAACTTTACATCAAGCTCCACAAAGTTTCGAAATTAGTTAACTGCACATTTAAATGGGTAAACCAAACCTAAATATCGGCGGTTTGTTTAATATCGAATTTTTTGAATTGGAAGTTCTTATTATAGTGATTAAAAAATTCTATGTATTGGGTAATAATCACAGACATGGTTTTAGTATAAATATTATTCTAATCGACCAGTTCCCCTTCAAAGATTAACCAGCTTCTTTCTACTCAAACTGCCTTCGCCTTCTCCTTCGTAGTAATTATAAGATATTTTTAGCTAACAGAAATTTTTCTCCTCAGGAAATAAATAGATGAGTGTAAATAAATCGTTACTATTTTTTCTAACACATGAATATAAAAAATTTTATGGCGTTTATTTGAACAATTTTTCTGAGTAAATTTAGGAAATTAAAGATTACCCAAGGACATATGACGTTATTCACAAAATTGTACTCATGTATTATGTACTATACGTTTAACGTGTGAAGCAGTGGCTTCTTAATTTGCCAGTATAGCTGTAAAGGATGGCATTAAAAATGTGAATTTTAAACTAATGAATTAATAAATAAAACCAAACGCAACTGTGAATTAAAAAAAAATTCAAAAATTTGAATAAAGCTGAGCGAAAAATCATCAATAAATTAAAATATACAATTGTGAATGAAAATGAAAAAATTATGAACACATTTTAACGCAGAAATGTTATACATCACAAAAAAATTTTAATTGAGGGACTTGAATAAAGTTAAAAAACTAGAAGGGAAAAATGATATAAATAAATTGAAATTGAAAAATATGGATGAAATAGAATGCAAGGAATCGTAAAAAATTTAGATTTCTTTCAAAATTATAATAAAAAAAAAATAAAAAAAAATTGATAATAAATTAAAATCCAAAAATGTGACTTAGAAAAAATACATGAAACCACGCAATAATGTTGAACTTGAAGATATGAAAAATCTGATTGTAACATATTTCGAATGGATTCATCAAAAAAAGAGAACTCTATGATCGAATGTTGAAGAAAATATTTTTGAGAAAATAGGCAATAATATGCCTATTAAAGAATTTTATACGTTGATAAATTGAGTATACTGCTTTGTCATTGATATGAACGGCTTGAATTGTTAGAGAAATCATTTGTTTTAATCCTCAAAACCATGTATCAGTTATTAAAAAGCAATACTTCCAATGATACGTAAAATTAATTTTTTTTCTTTTAATAACGTAACTGAATCTGTGATGAAAAAAATCATTCACATGAAGAAGAAAATACTTATGAATGATATACTCATTTACTACCTTTAAACTAATAACTCTTGCTTCCATTGGGGGAAAAAAAAACTAAGAACAGCTATTCAAAAAATTCGAAGGATTTTAATAGATACCTTTGAATGTATCCTCAGACCTGGGAAACTTGGCGGAAATATAATCAAAAGCGTACATTATAAATACCGATTTCATGTCATTACAAAATATCCACTACAACTGACGATAAATAATCTAAAATCTCACCACTGCTTTCAAATCTTTTATCAATTTCTATGAAAGAAATGTCTAAATATTCACACACCAGCCGCTATTGTAGCGCAGTGGAACCCAGTCACCTACATAGATAAAACGTGAATTAAACTTACCTTGAATCATATTTCAGTTTTGTGGAATCACCAGTTTACCGGTAAATGTGTATTTACCTGTGGAAACGAAGAAATACAATATCACCGAAAAAAATTAATTATTTGAATATTTTAGCTGGTCATTAATCGCGCCGGTGTGTGCACTTCTGGGAATTGCTGATCGAACGGTATCGATGTAAAACTTGAACTGCTTTCTTAAGCGTTTTTTCTTTATATATCGGATAGGCGCACATTTCCAGCAATATTTAACGACGTTACACTGATTTTGTCTATTGCAACTAGTGGCGTTATATTTAGTTTTCGAAGCTTAACGTTGAAACAGGTAGGCACTTAATTATAGGCAGAACCTGATCTTACAACTTTAAGACAACTATTTCTGTACTTCCGTTTCGACCATGGTACTGGTGGAAGATCATGTGTTTTGTTGCATCACTGATGGTCATAACTTGGATCAATGCTGAGTGGATTTTTACTATTTATACAATGGCTAAAAATAAGAATCTAATAAGTATCTACCTAGGGAATTCTCTTACTATCTCCATAGTCTCTGATTATATGAACTTGAATTCTAGAGCGAGCTGAATTTCGATTTTTTTTATGAAAATAGAAAACACCAAAGAAATTACTTAGTTCCCAATGATGAAAATCGTGAAAAAATATGCAAAATTGATGAGAATAAAAATTAATGTCGTGTAAAGAATGAAAAATTTTTGTTTTCTAATTGTGAAATTTTATGGACCAACTCTTCTTCGATTTCTTCTTTGCACTTATATATCTAAAAATTAAAAATTTGGATCACGTGAATAATATGAGTTCCACGTAGCATGAAATATGACCGATTTTTATCTACGGGTTTCCAAAACATTGCAACTTTTCTTCAAAATTATATCATTGAGCTATTTTACATTGAAATGATTCACTTAAAAAAAAAAAAAAATGTGAAGAAAAAAATTTGACATCTTTTTCATCTTGAGTCCTAAATATCTCAAATCATGCTATGTAAGGACATAATACTGTTGTGAATTACCTATATTAACAAATATTATCCATTTAAAAAAATATACTGTTGTATTTGTAAACACTGATTAAAAAAATAAAAACAAAAATAAAAAATGATAAGGAATGAAAAATGTTAAAATTTCGGTTTTAGCATCACTTTTCTAGAAATTTGAAGGAAGAACGTTTAAAATAGGTACAAAGGTAGGGGATAGGTGTTGAGTAAATAACGGTTAGAAAATTTTTGAATTTTTTTGCACATTTTGACTTTCAATGAGAGGATTAAGGTTCAATTGTCCGGTATCAAAGTCATGAAAAAAATTGTCCAGAATGAGTTCATCGAAGAAATAAATCAGTTTTTCGATGTTAGACACTGCCAGTCAGCATTAGCGCCTCCTTTTTCTGAATTTCGCGGCTGGGATTCAAATATAGCTTATAAACCATTCTTGGATTGGTTGAAAGTAGTTTTTAAATTTTCAACAAAATTGATCAGGTAGTTTTGGAAATCTTCAATTCTGAAGAAATAACCAAACTTTCCGATTTCTTTGAATAATTTAGAAGACAGATGAGCTAGGCCTGTAGTCATTGCTGAGGCAGCTGGGGCAAAGCCTCTGCTGGAAAGGCAGTTCACCTCAGCTAGCAAAGTCTAAAGGAAAAATCGGGAAATAGAATATGCTGTTTAGCCGAGAATTAAATATTTGACAATTCTACGTATAGAAAAAACAAAACTGAAACAATAATTGCTCCTGAAGAGTTATTAAGAGAATTCTAAAATAAATCTTGTCGATTGCAACTGTATTAGCCAATTAGCACAGCATTATGTATCGTTATCTTTTTTCGTACTTTCTTGATATTATTTTTAACTTTTATGAAATATGTGTACATGTCATTTTGTTTTGAAAAATCAATTGTTTTGAAATTAACTGAAGGTTTGATAAGGAAGAG